>JAODAL010003414.1:0-174407 GCA_025379985.1 Phyllomedusa bahiana | reverse complement strand
GCGTTGATTTCCAAGACTATATTTCATGTTTCATCAAGAGCTTTTATCTATACTAATGTGGTTCTGTTTACTGCATATATTTAGGCTCGTTTGGCAGAACGAAAGCAGATTCATAGTGGAAAAAACAGCACATTTGACTTGGTATTTAATCAAGAAAAGAATATGCAGTGTAGTTACAATTCTCACGTGAATATGTTAGTGTCATCTGGGCATTAAACCACAGTTCCCAAACTCGAGAGCAGTTGTTCTCTTAAATTAATTAAGCAATTAACTTTAGGTAATGTAGCCTGCAATATTTTAATTTCAGTTTAAATAATCCGTATCCTTCCCTTTGCCTTTACAGCTTGACGTTGAAAAGATGAAATATGTATGCATCTTCTGGTTTTCCCTTCCTTAAAAAGGGTCAATAGCTTCGTAATGGAAGCAGTCAATAGCCATTTCTCTTAGCTCGACAAAATTAGCATCAAACAAGCATGTGTATTTGGCTTTATAAATGACACTACTGTAGGTGGAAAAAGGATATGGTGACTGTGGATGGACCAAAATGGACCAGACCTCAAAAAATGTCAAAATTAGTAGCACATTTATATAACTATATACATTATAACACTTCTGGGAGACATCTGAATGTTGTGTCCTTGCCACATAAGTATTATAAATGACACATGGCAGGTAAGGGGAAGCATATAGAAGTTATGATGTAGAAAAGATAACTTGGCAGAGATTACTCGCTGCAGCAAGAGATCTCACCTCAGGAGCCACTGATTAGCATTTTAAAACAATTAGACAATATTCTGTGTCATCTAGATAATAATACAGTAAAGGGGTGCTCTTACCATACTGTTGCACAGAGCTAAGTTGGTCAGTAAGAATAAAAACAAGCTCCTGTGCTGCTGATAAGACACAGCAGGGAGTGATGTCACCATCCTGGGCAGGGCTCTAGAGCAGAGAGAGGTGGCTGGTGACCTAGGAAGGCTTGTGTATAAAAGCAGAAAAGAACTGCCCTAGCTTTATTTGGTAATAGTGTATTGACCCGTGAACAGCTTTTAGCATGTAGGTAATGTCAAGTGGAAGAAGACCTTGTGAAATCATTCTAGAGCATCTTCTCTTGGAACTGTATTTATGCTCCTATGTCTTACTTGTTCCTTTAAGAAACCTGTTACTGTAGCATTCAGCTGGGTGTTAACTGTTGTGGTGTGGGCCTATAGATTGACGTTGTCTAATCGCTGCTGCCAGAGACAGTATGAGCAGGGACACACACCTCTGAAAACTGGAATGGTAACACCCATCTGACTGATTCAGTAATAAATGTCTAGAAGGAATAAGGGAGGAAAAGCACAACATGGAGTTATAAGAGAAGATGCTCCAGGAAACACAAGGACTTCGACAGACATGTCAGGAGATGTTACAAGCACTTTTTAAGCTTTGCTACGTCTGTACATATATAAATATATGACAGTCTGTATCAAATATAAATATCTCGTGTATTCAACAGATACACCTAACTTCCAACCAACCCCACATCCACTTCTAGAGGAGAAAAACCATGGGGCTGAGGTCCTTGGAGCGAACACTCAGGTCATCTTGATATCCTTCCAATGTATTTACCCTCAGCCGTCACCCCTGGCTCGGAAGCACCACATGCCATCTCTGGTAGCTACCACTGAATAAAACCAGGCTCACAGGGATGCCACTCTGCTGAGCCCATCCCACCTTCGCCAGACCAGTTCAACTTTTTGGTTAATGCCATGCAGCCATCACCAATTATGACTCCCCCCACCACTCTTTAACCCACTCCAAGGAGCCCTTGCTACCCACCCTGGCCACCATAACAACCGAACCTCCACCCGTACCCAAACGCCACCAGTCCTCAGAACATTGATCCATGAAACCCTTGAAACACCCCCCAAAAAACCCACCTCAAGGGCAGGAGAGTGGTTCTTCGAAGCTGCACCCGTGCATCTGATCCCACTCCATGCAGGGCAGGACTTATATATGCAGCACCTTGCATGCGTGACGTCACATGTCCACTCGCCAGGTCATGTGATGCCTCCCTCAATGGGGCTGCGCCCCACACATCCGGCGGCGGTCTATCTTGTTACTCTCTGAACAATTGCATGCATACAGACATCTGCTCATATACTACTTATACCAGAAATCAACTGTCTAATAAGGCCAGTATATTCTGTGCGTTGAGCATATCACATCCACGTTATAATGAGAAACCTTGGCTTCCTCTGAATGCTATTGAGGCGTTTTCTGCAGAAATTCTAATTTCTCAATGCCCATAAATATTTTTATAGCTTCCTTCCACCCGCAGATGAAGTAGAAATAATTAACAATGAGCGTAAACATATTTGAACCTAGTTATTGCGGCTGATAAATTACCCTATGACAAGGAGATATCCTGGTCATAAAGTGATCTGGCTGCTGCTGGGATGGTGCCGGTAGCGTATCTGATTGTCACTGGCAAGCCTCCCTTTAGTTCTCATGGGAGCGATTTAGAATCTCTCTCCTGCGATCTTAAAATAAGAAGCTTCTATTTTACTTAATTAAATATGTGTTCAAATGTCAAAGGAATAAAAATAGTTTTTCTCTGGACTGTATCAACCTTTGGAATTTGATTGCTGAATATATACACTTTTCTCATAATTAAAGATCATCAAGATTTTACACTTGTCATGCATTTGCACAAGGAATAAATGGATTTCCATCAAATTTCTTCTTGTAAAATACACATTGCTCCCGTCTGTGGAGCTAAAGTTTAAAGGGTAATTTTATGAAATGAGCAATTCATAATCAATGTATTTAATTTAAACTCTGCCGGAACTAAATGCAATGTAACCTACTTTGTTGGATGATCTGCTTCAATCTTCATAAATCACATGAAATTAAACCAGCAATAGAAAGGAGAGAACATATTTGCTTGTTCTGGTGTGTGAAGCCCAGGTGTAGCAGAGCCGAGAATGTCATTTGCTTTAACATGGTACAAAATCCCATTGGGTGATTTTTTTGGCCTTCTCTAGCACTGCAGGTGAATGTCATTCTCTCAGAATAGAGAGGCGATTTATTCTGTGCATGAAATAAGGACTTGGCTTCCACAGTAACAATCTGTGTCTCTAACGTGAGTATCTCCTTTTTTCACCCTCTACCGATGTAATTGTTATTCCTCTGCTACTGATTCCATTAAGGTTGGGTATTTATGACATGAAATATGGTATTTACTATTGGTCAGATTTAATTATGTTTAATAAGTGGGGAAACCTTCCTTTGTTGGGACAAGTGTTTATGAGTAGTGGGACATGTAGAGAAGTTCTTTGCTGTACTATTGCCATTTCTTATTGCCTTTTATGAAGTTTTAAGACTTCTAATAAAGACCTATCATTTTTGTCTACCTCCGTTTGTGGTGGCTCTTGTTATAGGTGTATATCTCTAACCTGTGCCTTAAAGCTTGAAGGGGTTTTATCGTTTGAAGCTTTTGTACACTTGAGCTGTTTCTATCTGTTTCAAATCCATGGGCGAGTCTCTTCTCTCAGTAAGCATGTCTCTCCTCCCCGAAGGCGTGTCTCCCTTACTGAAGAGTTGTGACATCATAATTCTGTGTGTACAGGGGAATGGGGAGGATGTCAGCTTTGCAGACCTCCTGCTGTTCTTCTGGATGCAGTTCTCATGCTTCATGGCGGCAGAGTTAACAGCTCCAGGCTGCACAAGCTCCTTGTAGTCATTTCCTTCATTGGTGTAATTGCTGTTATACACACAGCCTGAACTGATGAAGCAAGTGTGATAAATGCTTTCTGCCCCCTTTCCCCTCCCTCTGTTATCAGGCAGAAGGTAGAGCAGCCTGTATAATGGGACTGTAGACTGTTACATGGGGGGAGCACAGGGTATAAGACTGTGTTATATGATGGGAGAATGAAGTTACTCAGTACATAGAACTATCACTGGAGAGCCAATACATAGGGCTGTCCCAGCTTCTCACTTACAAACAGCCATCTCAGGCAGCTCAATTCTCACAGCCCAGAGGGGAGTAAACACAGAGAGTGCAGGCAGCCAATCACAGTGCAGGAGGCAGGTATGGGGTGTTTCCCGTCCGGTGGTGTGTCCCAACAGGCTGAATGGAATGTCAGCCAGCCAATCACACAATAGGGTGTGTGTCCCGACCAGCTGCTGCAGATATAACTATAGATGCACAGTTTAGCTCATATCTACTATACTAAGTGACTTAGGTAATGCAAATCAATTACAAAAATGCTTATTTGGTATTGTCCCCATTATTAGACACATGATCTTTGTAGCGAGAAAACCCCTTTAACTTCTGGGAGAAAACCGATATGTGTAAAGCATTTCATGTGTGTATGTTTACCTGCTACAAAACAAGTCATTAGCCACTTAAAAACCTTTATATTGGATCCCACTCCCCCATGACCACCAGTTGCACCAGCAGCGACGTTTTGGTAGTACTTCTGTCAGTAGCCCTGATCAAATTAAAAAGGAGTTAACCTAACTTGCAAGTAGTGGAGCTGCAATGTAAAAATCCTTTGTGTCTAATGTTAAGTCACATAAAGCATCATTACCGGTTTTTATTACCTTGGATGGTGCATAGCTGCCACATAATTGTACACTTGAAAAGACACCAGCATAGAGAATGGTAATATATGCTGTCATATAAGCTACTACAGTATGCAGTCTAAGAGTGACTGCAGGAAGCATAAGGTTGCATTATAATGGTAGACTGGCTCCGATTGGCCCCCAGGGGAATACTCTGGTGGGCCCCTGAGCATGGTTTGTATGTGGCTGATCTTTAGGAAGAAAGGCAAAGAAAGACAGAGTGCTGTATATGTAGTCTATATTGTACCTGTAGGGTGGGCCCTAGAATCTACTCCAATGGGGGGGGCCAAAGCACTTCATTCCAAACACTGAAAGTAGCTTCAAAGTGGAATCCCAAAACCATTTTCACTGAGGGCCCTTAATTTCCAGTCTGACAGTGAAAATAGCTTGAGGACCCTAGCCACCCCAGTCCGACACCAACAATAGCTGTAGAGTGCTCCCCCAGAATCCACGCCACTAGTGGGCCCCAGTCACCCCAGAGAACAAGTACTATGCAATCGACAATTCTTCACTTCTGACACATTTAGCTCTGCTAGGTCTTTTTGTCTGACAACACCAGAATGAGAAGATATTATATATCACCAGTATATCTAAAGTTGCAATCTTCTAGGAAGTAACAGCCATAATATGAAGCCAATAAAGAGGTATACATGTATCATTTAATATCATTCCTTCAGGTTACTATAGAAACACTGAATGGTCGTACAGACGCTTCATATGTGTAAACAGGTTTATGCAATAATAGAAATGAGGTTTTAGCATGGGGTTCCGGTGCATGCCAGAATGCTCAATATTAATGACCTGATTTGCTGCAGAGAATAATGGGGAATCATTTCCAAATAGGTGTAGAACTCTTTATTCCCACACGGCTGCAAGGAATTTCCCATCTGCTTATTGAAAGCCGACTCACACAGCATTTGGACTTGAACACAATGAGGGCTTGTAATCCCTGATTTACAGCGCGGTGGGCAGTTCTATAGGAAAGGACCTGTGTCACAGGTGAATTACTTTGCTTGTTTCGTTGTCATTAAGTGCCATAACATGAATTGCTTTTCTTTTCTGTAATCAAGGACAAAGCCATGCATGCACTTAATATTGATCCCAAGGCCAACAAGCTACCTGGTCTATTGATTGGAGACTGAGCTAAAAGCTGCACGTGGCTGCAAAGCTAATATGGACTACATGCATTATTACTTCATGCTAGAATAGCTTAGAGATTTATCTAAAAATACCTTGGAAGAAAACTTTTTAGCAGTATATTAACATTGTTATAGACCGCTTGCCCGAACAGGTGATTTAACCCAAGCTTCTTCTAGTCACAACTAATAAATGAGATAATCAGTTAAAGGGAACCCGTCACCAGAATATGCTCCAGATTAGATCTCTCTTACCATAAATTATCCTAAACCGATGGATGTCATTATACAATAAGAAGGTAATTGTTGTCCAGAGTGCCAGGCTGGGAACTAGAAGAAATTGTTCCTGCCACCTTTCTTGTGACTCCTTAGAATCTAGACAGCTAGGGCTGTGAGACACCATGCCATATAGCCCATCGTGCTGGATGATTGATCGGTATGTAGACGAAAGGGCACATATTTCAAGTTCTTTAAATGCCTTGTAGTTTGTGGATATTGAGTAGGATCTTCTTATTCAAAGGGAATGTTTCATCAAAAAATGACTTATTGTTTAACTCACATTTTTATGTTAAACATTTTTTAGGAATTTTTGGTTATGTTTTTTTTCATTTTCCATATCACTTTCAATATTTTTTTTAAATAATTCTTAAGTCCTGCAGTTTTCACTTTGTCCACTAAGCCTAATAATAGTCTGACACTTCCTGTTCTGTTTAGAGAGCTTTTCAGCAGTGTCTGCTCATTATCAGTAAAAGCAGGGTCAAGCTGAAAGGAGACACCATTGTGTCTGATAACAGAGATAACGCAGGATCCACCAGTCACAAGAGGAGATGTCACTGCTCCCCCTCTCTCCTCCCTTCACAGTGAAATCTCTCCTATACAAGTCAATAGGACAGAATCTGTCTTAAGAATCCTATGGGCATGAAGCTGCTGTAAAGTATTTCTCTGACTGCTGTTAAAGCAGAGCAAGCAAGAATGTCTTCCCCACAATCATATATAGACGGGCGAATAGAGAAATCTATAATCAGGAAATAAAAACAACTGAGAGGAAAAGAATATGGATCAGGGGCTTGATTTAATAAGTAAAGAAAAATTGTCGACAGATTTCCTTTTAAGATAGGTCTGAGCCGCATGTTTTCTTTAGTCATCTTGAATTTATTATGAATTACTTTTATTTTGGAAAAGCAGCTAAAATCCAAGCTGTGACAATTTTTTTTTATTAAACTACTTTACTGTAAAGACAATTTCAACTTGCACCAGGCAACAGAATCAAGTACAGAAACTGGCATAAACCATGTCATTGTCTCATCATAGCTTATACCCTTAGCGTTACATCACAAATGGACACAATGGTTTGTCAAGTAGTATGTCCATGTAACCCAAGTAAAGCTACCAGCATAAGCAGCTTTGGAAACATTTTTACTTGAGGGGTTTTTTTTCCCCAGATTTTTTGTCAAGACGTCATTGCCAGATGCTTGTTGTGCCATTTTTGTTCTTTTCTTTTGGGGTGTTTTTTGGGTTATTTTTTTTATTCTTGTTTGAGCACATAGAAAAAAAATCACACACACAAAAAAGCATGGCCTAAAACCAATATCCTAAGAACCAAAACTTCATAAGGCTCTATTACGTACCTACATAATTTGTAGGTTCTGAACCACAATAAGAACGTTTTGACACAGTCCTCACCTGTTAATAGACCATTTACAATGTAAATGTCTTCTAATGTGGCAGAAAGTCATTTGGAGAGCCTTAGGCATCAGGAACCAGGTACTATCTCTGTACCCCCTGAAGACACAGTTACAGTGAATGCAGAGGTAGCACCCTGGCACCAGAGGAGGTCCAAATGCCCACCTGCCACATTAGAAGACTACAGTATTAGAAGAGAACTGTCAACAGGTGGGAGCACCGTTGCAGATTTCTTTTTAATGTCCAAGAGCTACAAGTTAGGCCATTTCCTCCCACAGCACCGGTTTGCAGACGGTTTTTCAGACGGTTTGCGGTTTTGCAAACCATCTGAAAAACCGGCTGCAAACTTTTACACGGGCCGCTATGGAAAACCCGTGCAGCAGTCCCCACCGCATGGGTTTTCCGCCCGCCGGTTACCGACCGGTGATTGTCCCGTGCCGTGGGGACACATCCTTACTCCTTTGCTGTCATCTATTTAATGAAAAAATCTGTTACAATATTTCCATAGAAGTTAATAAAACCTATACAAGTGTTTTTGTTTTACTATGTGACATTTTTTAAACTGTTTAAAAATCTTAATTTAATAAACCATTTTTATCTGCTCATAGAAATAAATTAAACAACATGTCTAAATGTGGTGCATACTGATACGGCGAAAACCAATTCATGGCCCGGGCCAAGTACATTGGTTCTATAATCTCTCCCTAGCACATAATGCTTTGCCCATTCCTGTTAATGCTTCCTCCCACTCAACCGTCCATGTAACTCAAGTTTTATATTGAAATTGAAGAGCTTGATATGTTTGGCCTGCAATGCCATCAGAATTATGTGTAAAACAAATTGAGGTTGCCTGGGTTCCTGCCAGATTAGATTAAGATTTAATATCTTTCTGCAAAGAAACTGGCATTGCAATTGCAAGCGATTACTTCAAGGAAAAGAAGTCTGCTTTACAAATTTTGAGTACAGTGAAGACTAAATAAATAAAACTTTACATTATCATTCAGTTTGAGTGATTTAATCTCTGCCCTGGTCTGCCTCATCAACGTGAGCTGTAGTGATCCATAATGAGAAGATGACCTTCCATGATAGATGGAGCACAACTCAGACGTCTGGTGCATCCCCTCTACCCAATAATTGCTCATATTTGTGGCAGTTTTGAAAGCTCTTACAAATAAACGTCCTCTTTCAGCTAATACCCAGCCAAGAAATAATACAACATGCAATAAAAAAAAATCCTTCACCATAATGAGCATTGGCATTTTGTATTCTCCTAGATTACATTGCACGGCAGCTGTAGCATATTAAATATTGAGCACATTGGGCTCTGCAATGCTTCCTGCAGGGCAAGAGGCCAATAAAAGTATCCACTGTGACAGCCTGGCACAAGAGCTTCTTCCTTAGAACAAAAAATAAAAAAATACTGCAGTGACCAAATGGAGTCGGACGGATTGTTAAATTTCCTAACACAGGAAGGAGGGCCCATATCCTGTATAGACACATGAGAGAAAATAGTCTGCTTTGTTCCTTCATCTGATGGAATATACTAAAGCCCTTCCAGATTCTTTCTTTCGTCATGCCGTCAAAATTAAGTAATAACTTTACTCCATGGGAGAAATGATAACGGACAGTTCACAGTCACTAGACCATTATTCCGATCCTACTGACTGGCAGCAACAAGGCATTACAAAATTGGGCTCTTCATACCTTTCAGCTGATCATGGGCGACAGACTAATAGCACCTATATTAAAATAACGGTGTGAAGATGCCCCATATAGATCACACACATATAATTGCTTTGAAAATGAATGTTTGCCCCATCAAAATGGAAACAATGTTTTCCATTTTGACTCTCTTCTTTCAATTTCACAGGCACTTTGTTGTAAAAAACATTTATTTCTTGCCCTTCACATTGATTCAGATATTAAAATGCTGGCTCAGATGCTGGCTTAGACTGGCGCACCAGGGAATCCCTCAGTAGGCCTCTGAGAATGGCAAACCTGGAGTTCCTTTTAACATGCATACATATCCTTGGGAGAGGTAGAAAGGCAGAGATGAGGAGCCAAAAAGCAAGAGGGTGTACGAGGCATGCACAGTAGCTGTAGGGTGTGCCCGCAGAATCAACTTCACTGATGGGCCCCAGAATCAACCCCCACTGGTGGGCCATAGGCACCCAAATACAACACTGCTAAAATACTGTAAGGGTGTATCAAGATGTCGTCCAAAATGTAAAATTAAGCTTTTGTAAAAAATAAATATCTTAGACAACAGCTTCAGTATCCGTTTAATACCCACTTGTGCTAAAAAAAAATAAAAAATAAATTCTTAACTGACCACAATGTTTCTGACTTACTCCCTTCCCACCTGTAGAATACCACATAAAAAATATACTGTGGGAAATATACAAACTAATAATTGGGGGACACAAGATTAAATCTAAATGGATTGAGCTCTTTATTACTTTATAGACTGTTTTCACTATATTTTTTACTGTTTGTATAAACTTTATAATGCTCAAAACATACAAAAACACATAGTAATACAAGTAAACATAAGAGTCATTTTATTTAGAAAATCTCACAATTACAGCCAATAACATAGCTTGTCACAGGGACATTACTAGTATTCATACGACCCCAAAGCAAAAGTAAAATGGGCCCCCACCACCGAAACTGAATCAGTGGCACAAGTAGCAATAATTATAGGAATTGATATGTGAATTATGGGGTCACAAATCAGAAAACTCTAGTAGTAGTGCTATAAAAAATATAGAAAAATGCCAACTTATTATTTCTTGCAAAAAGATTATGGGGACATGTATGAAAACGGTCTTGGTCTAAGACTTTCTTTGTTGCCCATAGCAACCAATCAGAGCGCCTGTTTTATTTCTTCAGAGCACTATATGAAATGAGAGGGGAAATGTGATTGGTTGCTATAGACAACAAGGAAAGTCTTAGACCTAGACAGTTTTCATACATGTGGCCATATATATCTGCATCTGAGTTGGGCCTCTCAACCTCAGAGCCCCAGAGAAGCTGCTATTGCTATAGTTATGCCGATGGCTTCTATCTGGTGATAGGGAATCCAATAAGCAGGTGCACTTGAAGTTTACGCTTCCGATTCCAAATCCTCTAGATCTTAGATTGTTCGAGATTTTTAGTTTTCTTCAAAGAATATCAGGATTTCTGATCAATACATTTTGGATTGATGGTATTTAACAACCATAAAATGTAACTGTATGTTATTGCACAGTCATTTCATAGGATTAGGTTGGGTTTGCCAGCTTCGCTTTATGACAGATTCCTCCAAAACATTTACTTTTTTTAAATTTACCCATAGCAGCTACTCCTTTTATCTCGCTCTTTAAAACCAAACAAAAATTTTGACAATGTAGCTTCCTTTTTTTTTTTTTTTTTTTTTTTGCTGGAATAAATGAAGCTCTTTCAGAGCAGAGAACATTTTAACACATTCAGATACAAAGATATTGTAACTTCTATTGATGAAATATGATAAAAAATGAAAGATTTTGATAATAGAAAAGTTCACTTACCATAAGTTTAACTGAAAGAAAAATGAAATTTAAAACTGGGCAAGATAATAAACTAGAAAACTTATTTCTGCTGATGTAAGAGTGTTGGATAATAATCTGCTGATAAAGCTTTTATAACAGTACATGCGTATAAGGGAAAGATAAACACAGTGATAAATCACTCCCAAGTTCCTCACCCAGATACTAAACAGAACACGATGGATACAAGATTTCTTTTTATTATTCTTTTAAGCATTCTAAGTATTTTCAAATGTTCAGAATTTTTGTATCATAGTTCTACTTTAATTACGATCACTGCCATATCCTTATACCACAGTTTCTCTGTTGACCATATGACCATTCATTCCTCCAGGCTCACAGTTCTACTATTCTCAGACTCCGCATGTAATAAATAAGGTGTCTTACTTACTTCAGAATTTCTATAAACCAAAGAAAACAAAAGAAGAAATGTTGCCAAATACAATAGTAAATCAAGGGCTAGGCATCCAGAATCAGTGCAAGCGGATTATGTGTATATATTATGTGTATATCAACCTAATCAACGGGTGCCTGCTCCTAAATATGGAAATACAGATGATTATCTGAAATTACCATAATACCAGATTCTTAAAAATATCTGTCAACATTTATTTAAAAAAAAAATTTAAGTGGTCTTTGGATCATCTACATGAAAATAAGCAAAGTAACAATGTTACACACTGCGTTTGTTAAATGGGTTGTCTTGTAAACTAAACAAAAAAAAAGGAGAAATTGTGTGCTTTAAAGGGGATGTATCGCTTTATCAGTTCGGCTGTTTTCCTGAAGCTTGATTCTCTCAGTTCCTAAAATCCAGGGGGGTTTCTTCCCCTCCAAGCTGGGTGTTTCTTAACTGAAAGGGGATGATATATGTCACTGTCCTCTCCCTATACAGTCTTATTTTGTAAGATCTGTTTACATACCACAGGCCTGCATTCAGTCTAGACAGCCTTCTATGAACTCAGAGCACTGATCTCTTCTCCTCTCACAGCTGGAGGTTTGTTACAGTTGAATCCAGTCTTCTATGAACTCCTCCAGAGCACAGATCAGTCTCCCTTCTATGTTTACACAAGGCACTGAGGCACAATTCTGCTGTTTTCTGATTGTAGAAGTAGCTGCAATGTCAATGAGGAGCTGCTAGCTGTATAGAGTGAAATTGTTGCCGGCCCCTTACACGCAGGCCCCTTACACGCAGAGCATTAGGCACCGAGTCACAATTCTACTGTTTTCTGACTGTACTGTAGAAGCACTGAGGAGCTGGTGGCTGTATAGAGTGAAATTGTTGCCGGCCCCTTATTCTGAATGAGAGAGGCAGGAATGCACGCTCCCGTGAATACGAACGGGGGGCCAGACAGAACGTAAATTAGTAGGAACGTCATCCAATGAAATGAAAGGAGGTGGAATCCGACTGGCACTGGGGAACAGCGTTTATAGAAAACGAAGATAAGGGAGACTGTGAAAACAAGACAGCTTTGCAAATTACATCCAATTGCAAAGTTGTTTGTTTTCACTGTCCCCTTATCCTGAAGACCATTTAATGAAATGATACAACCCCTTTAAGTAGTCTTCCTTCTCTGCAGCTGAACAGCAGCGTTTCCTGCAGTTTCAAAGACTGCCTTTAAAAAAAAAAAACCTTTGGTCATCTGACCTCCAGGGCTCAATGCAGAGCTGTTTTTTGTGCACACAGCCAACTGAATACGTAATTATATTACAATAGTGCCTGGCTTTAGGAGAGATGTTATTTAGAATCTTTTATAATCACTTGACAACCTTTTAAAAGGGTTCTCCAGTTTAGAACACCTGTTTTATATACCCTATTATAAAATAGTTCATATAGAGGCTTCCTCTATTCCTTACAGCAGAGTGAAGAGTGTCTCTTGCTCTAGAGAACGGGTCATGTATCACAGAAAACAGCCCAATGATTTTAATGGACACTGTGTAATGACTACTTTGCCCTGAGGTGGCGTTGCAAGGAAATGGTACACTTTACTGCCAGATTTCCCCACAAATTACAGGTTCTTACTGATCTCCCAGTTGGGGGACACTTTTGAGAAAGGTATTTTGAAGATAAATTTGACTACAAAGTAGGGATAATCCAAAGCATAGAACCTCTTTAAAGAGAATGTATAACTACAAAGATTAGCTTTCAACATGTAGGGAACACTAAATGAAAACGGTTTCCAAAGATATTGCGTTGTTCATTTTGTTTTTGTTGAGGAACTACAAATGATTTTATCACCTTCTGAGGGCTCTCTGGTTTCTTTAGTGACCGACCTGTTTGTTTGTTCTCCTCTGCTGTTTTTCTTATCTGATAGCAGGGAGTGATGTCCTCACACAGGTCTTGGCACAGAACTGCAGCCTGAAAGCCTGTGTGTTATCTGATCTTTCAGACAAAAGACACTAATTCCGACTCTACTTTAGCTCTCAAGCCTCTCTGGACCTGGTAGCAGGAGATTGTCTAATTAGCAGAAGTTTGAATACACTGGAGCTCATATGCTAATTACAGACAGCTTGACCAGGAAGTGACAGGATGCATGAATGAAATAATGCTGCTTTTCTCTATGAAATAGTGAGATGAGATAACCCCTTTAAGGAAAATGTGTGTGGAAATAAAAAGTGTGCCACTGCTTTTTGGTGGCTTGAGCATTTTTTGGCCAAAAACATGCTAACTAAGAATCTCAAAGATTTTTTCATATACTGCTTTTTGGTAAGCACAGTGTCCTTATTACCTGACCTCTATTATTTGCTTTTCATAAACAATCCTTGAAGCACTGTCAGTAAAATCACAACTATGGCTTGTTTTAAGATTGTCCTTTTGTCCCCCAAATTTAAGTGCTTTCATCATGAAAGCATAAGTACTCCTGTAGTGCTATAGTCTGTATTATCATACTTAAAACTTCTCTGTGGCAGTACAAATAGAAGCTTGCAAGAGAAATTCTCATTCTAAGGCCATGTCCCCACGGCAAGGGTTTTCGGCCGGCTTTTCAGCCGGTTTGCGGTTTTTCAGACAGCCTGAAAAACCGGCCGAAAATGAGCACAATGGTGCTCTATGCAAAACCTGTGCAGCAGTCCCCACTGCACAGGTTTTGCCGTTGGATGGTTTTGCTGCCGGCTGTCCGGCGGCAAAACATTGTAGAAGCACAATCTTCCGTCCGGTTTCCCGACGGAAGATGTGCTTCTCAATGGGAGGGGGAGGGCTGTTCTCCGCTCATCGCGGAGAAAAGCCGTCCCCCCTGTGGCCGTGGGGACGGGCGCAAAACAGGACAAATACCGGCCGGCAAACTGGCCGGTATTTGTCCTGTGCAGTGAGAACGCGCCCTAAGTTGTGGTTCAAATTTCTGATAACTAGCTTCAGGGTTTTGTACCGAGATGGTTATTTTATGAAGGCTTTTTTGTTTTCATGCCAAGCTTGACTGGTAGATATTTTTTCTCCAACATTTAGCTAATGGACTTCTAACACAATTTAACGTTCTTTAGGATAAATTACGCATAGACAATAGAATTTTTGTCTTTCTGTAACTGGATGAAACTTCAAAAGTTTCAGAAAATGACCATGTTAAATGGGTCACTGTTTCACATACAAATGTGGCATGATGGGTTTGTTTATTAGGTCGGACACAATTTCAGATGATGCTGCTATTTTAACAGGATTTTACCCTCCAAGGTGAACTGCATTGTGTGGTAATCTTTTTAATTTATCTTTGAAGCCTTTTTCACTAAGGCTATGTTCACACGGAGTAATTGCGGGGCGTACAACACGCCCCACAATTACGCCGGTGTTCGGCAGCCTGCCGGCCCCATAGACTGTCATTACTGTCATTACTTGTCACTTATCTCCCCGCGTGTACAATACGATCGGTGTAATCCATAGTTCTCTATGAGAACTGTGGATTACCGTAATGACTGGGGCGCATTTGGCTCATATTAGAGCGCAGTACGCCGCAAAATATGTGGCGAAATGCACCCCAATTTAAGCCATGTGAACAAAACCTAACAGTTTTGAGTAAACACATTCTACAATGTTGCACATTCTACAGCTCTAGTGCAAACCTCTGAGCTTAAGGGTATGTTCACACAGCATGTTGGATACCTTTTGGATTCGAAAAACGCATTCAAAAGCGCTACATAAATCGCAATGTAAAATCACAGCACACATTTTAGATGGGGTCTGTACAGGGTGCGAAACAAGGATCCAAACACGCATCTAAAAACGGATCCCAACGTTTAGTCAACACGCCATGTGAACATACCCTAAGGCTGTTTCTACACAGCAATGTTAAAACGTCATTCAAAATTCAACAGCACTTTAAGACTGCTGAACCACGGCTTTTGGTGAAGATTTGCGCTTAAAGCCATCGGCCCCGTACATTGAATATATGGGAAGCCGAAGGGAATCTGGCGGAATATGCAGCATGTTTTAAAATCCATCAGAATCTGGCGGATTTTAAACCGCAAAAAAAATTTTCATTGCAGTATACACAGCATCATGTACTCTCAGATTACCGTCCTGTGTAGACATAGCCTAACCCTGTTCATGCTGATTCAGCAATCATACTACCGGCTGTCATATACATCTTACATGCATTCAGGGAGTTAAGATAAAAGGGTCGGCTACAAGGGAATCGGACTGGTGGATCAGGCTACACACGGTCTGTTTTTAGTCACTCATCATTGAAGCTATATGAACAAAACTGTTGGTAAATTTTATATTATATATTAGTAGTTCTCTGTAATGGAGGGTTTGTCTATAGAACATGATCTGCAGGATACACCATCACTGAAGTTTCTATTGAAAGAACAGTGATGCACAAAATATACTAAATAGTTATTTATGAGAGAGAAAAGTAGAAAGCATTTAGCAGATCTGCATTTTCATGAAACTGTTTTCTTGTGCATCCCGAGCAGGATGTTACTAACAGCAGTGATCTCGCAATTTCATTTTTATATTATGAGTTTGCTTGGGGAGGTTCATAGTATCTGCTTTACCTCTAGGTGACAGGGACAAATAAGCTTTGCATGCTGCACAGCCAGCACTCATTGAGAGGGGGCGTTGCTAAGTTTAAGCCTCCATATAAAACACCATGGTTTCGTAGTCTGGTGAGGAATAAAACATATGCTCTGTACAATTGCTCTCATGGTCTTGTTATGTAGTCTGTAACCAGTTCTCCATTATCTTGATTATTTATATATCTAGCCCAGTTCAGTCTTATCTCATTAGCTCATCAGTGGGTTCAAACTCTCTAGTTCTTGTGTATTTCTCCGCTGGTTTTTGCTACTGTTGAATGATGCTGGTTCCTGCTTCTCTAGTTCTATTTTCCTTCTATTTGTGGAAATCTGTATCTTGTGTCAATCCCGGTTTATTTTCAGTGTTAGTTTCTTAGTATGTTTTGTGTCAGTTTGTGTCTGGGTTCTAGTCTTCTTGTTTGAGTTAGAGGGACTTGGAGGATAAGGTGATCTTTAAAGATACTTTCAGGGGCAGTGGTGTCTAATGTTAGTTTAAGCAAGGCAGCCATTAGGACAGCATTGTCAGTTCTGCTATCAGGCATCCTGATACAATAAAAAAAAATGAGCGAGGGAGCATTCATATGGTACAAGTTAAGAACTTGCAATAGGAGAGGGGCCCAAATCTTTGGCTAATGGAAATTACTGATGACAGCCCTGATGTTAGGGACATAGGGAACGTTAGGTTGGGCAAGTTGCTGCTGCTCCTAATCCATTGGTATCTATTTACAGTAGTCATCCTTAGTTATTGTGCCACCACCTACTCACCATCCTTCAAGTTCCTTGGCAAGAATCTCTTCTAGTATTATGTTTGATAAATAATTTATATTACTGCTTCTTGCAACTACTTGGTTGTTTGCAATTTGGTTCCGCTGAAATCCTAAGAGGTGTATGAGTACTGGAAGCCATTGTTAGGACCTAGAAAAGGAATCTGCTATAGGTGAAGCCAAGTTCCTCAATCTTTTACCATCCAATGTCATTACACATGGCATACATGTCATAAAAGCAGACCACAAAGCTATGATGGGCATCTTGGAGAGATTGACCCCAGTCCAGATTAATCTTATCCCTTTTTCATCTAAATGTCGGGATTCGCCTCTACAAAAATCAAAAGGAGTTGAGTTGGATGAAACACCCAGCTGCACTGACCACCTAAGCATTACTAAATTAGAACCCTATAAGACAATTTTTACATTGAGCTTTGCATGTCTAAATGTAAAATTGTAAACTGTACATAGTTTTGTTTTTTTCACACTTTTGATATTATGTCTGTAATTAACCCTGTAACTACCAGACACTTACATTGAGCCGCATGTGTCCTTAACATACATTTATACACAATATTTCTATTGTACAGAGGAAAAAAATCAAGATCAGTATACCCCAGAGAGACTAACTGTATACAGCGAGAACACAGTCAATATTTAGCTCCTTATCCAGTACAAATGTTTCTTTCTGGTTTTCAAAGAGAGACTTTATTTAGTAAGTTGGCTTGGGTTTGTCGAAAGCCAAGTCAATGTTTATGTGTTTATACAGAATAGGATGGACATAGAGACTGAATGAATTGCATGGATTTACAATATATGAAGAAAAGTTTATTAGTGGCTTTGGGGGACCATAGATTGAACAGACTATAGTTCACTCCTATTCCATGTTCTCCTTTAATAAGGTATTAAGATGTAAGGTGGGTCAGAACAGTGCCACAGCTTCAGGGCTAATGTATCATGGAGAGGAAAAGTATCTAAGACTGTAGTGAAAAGGAAACCCTACTCCTCGGAGAATTGATAATTCTCTGACCCGGTGTCATGCGTTATGACTGCTAATGGATGCTGCTATATAGATGCTTCAAATAAATCCTTTTATTGCTACAGTTTGAGAGGACATATATGCTACAGCTCTCTGCCAGATAAAGCAGAAAAATTCCATCATAACATTTAGCCTCACAATACTCACAGTCTTAGTAGAATAAAATCTGCGGCTTTGCAATCGTGCCAAGAACAGCAGATAGAATTACAGTAAGAGCTGAATCCTCTCTTTATTTAATGCCCTATAAAAATATTAAATGTGGAGAAACACCCTGTGTCTGTAACATCAGCCATTAAATAGGATATCTTCATCCAACAAACACTTTCTGTTACAAGATTCACTTGAAATAAAAGGGAGTCAGAAGCTTTGACCCCTCCAAACTGCTGACAGTAACAGAGGGGTGATGGGTGAATTCTCATCTACTGGCATAGCCAGGCATAACATTCCAATCCTCCCTGCATCCTCTGGGCAATCTTCTACCATCCATATAGGAGACCACAGGTAGCATGACCATTCACCTAGTTATATTTAAACTTCTTAATCCATACCTTTTTAATTATCTTATGGATGAAAACTGCTGACACACTCCCTCCAACCTCATCAAATCTTATATGATCGGCTGTAATCCATGTTGGAACCTGGGGCAAAAGTTTAATTACCCTGCAGTGCCTCTAGAGGAGAAACCTAGCAGTACACAATGCTACAAACCAATCAACTGTGTGTGTCATACAGGACTGTGAGAGGTCCTCTGGAAGCAGAGAGATTCTTTACAGCTACTTTCTGCTCTGTCCAATTTGAGCCCTTCAAAAGAAGCCATCAAGAAATAATATGCTTGTTTTTTTTTAACATAAAATGTTAATTCTCCTGCAATATTCTAGCAGAGTAATTTGTTTTCTCCAAGTTCAGTTACATCCATACATTCTGCACAGCCATGAACCCACCACCCCCACCCCCAGCCCAGTGCATATTCTACTGTGTAGACTCAACTGGTCTGCCCAAATGTCTTATGAATCATATCACCTATCACAACCCTCCAGACAGTGCTCAGACCCCATGCCAATCAGCTCAACCTTCCTTGTTTCCCTGAATGCCACAAAGAGAGCAGTGATATAGTCAACAAATCCCTAGAATGATAGCTTCAGATTTACAACACTGCCCTTACATTGTTTGTCTCTGCTACCTGCTGTGTGCAGAATACCCAGTCAATTCTATTAGATGCAGCTTCAGCTTGTTTCCCCAGCCTCCTGCTTTAAAGCAGAGAAACTATCACAAAGAGACAAAATGAAGCTGTATCTCACAGGAATACAGGGAATTCTGCAGTGTAAGGGCTTGTCCCCACGGCACGGTCTTTCAGCCGGTTCTTGGTTTTGAAAACTGGCTGCAAACCGGCTGAAAAATTTTAAATGGACCGCTATGGAAAACCGGCGCAACGGTCCCCACAGCATGGATTTTCTGCCCTGCGGTTTTTCAGACCGCCAGCGGTCCAAAAAACATAGAACATGTTCATTCTTCCGACCCGTTTTCAGACTGAATATGAACATGTCTATGTGAAGGGGGAGGGCTTTTCTCTGTAAACCGTGGAGAATAGCCGCCCCCCGGCAGTATTTGTCCTGTGCCATGTAAACGGCCCCTAAGGGCACAGAAGTTCTTTATCAGTGTTCTATAACTTACTGCCCTTATATAGAATTTCAAGCAGAACAAATGCAATAATGAAACTCAACCTCTGTCTCTGAAGAGCCAAAGGGATCATGGGAAATATAGGCTACATTAGGGGAACAATATCGGAGGATAAGGAATAACCTAGCTTTATAGCTTATGCTCCGCTATATAGATAAGCAAAAAGTTACCTCTTTAATATTTAAAATGGTTTTCCACACCAGAAAAACCCTTTACAGTGAATATGGCAGATTCCTAAATATTATATATGCCATAGGATTAAAAAAAATCCAATTCATAATGGGTAATATCCGTAAAAAATTAGATTATGATTTATGAAAAGGTTCTCTCTTCTATGTTCATTTTTGCTTGAATAAAACCTTGTCATTGTTCCACACGTGTAGGGTCATTATTTCATATGTTCAGTGCATTTATCTTTATTTGTTGTTCTCGTGATCGTTCAATCTACATGTAAAGCAGTGCTGGGTGTTCGGAGAAATCACAAAAGGATCATGACATCTTTACCTTCCCATTTGATTTATCATTTTTCACAACCATTATAGATATTGATGACTGTTAAAAGCAAAATTCTCTTGGGTATTATACTTTCCGCACAACGTTTCTAGCCTCAGTCCTCAACTCAGACAAAGCAGTTAATAAGTGCGGTGATCAGAGGAGATCAGTTACTGTAACACCACCTCTGCTCATACTTATTCCATCAGGTAATTCCCAGGTTTCCTGTAGTTCTTCAGGTAAATCAAAGAATATATGTAATGCAGAGTAAACCAAACGGCACAATCCGCAACGCATCTTAATCTTCCAGAGCAATAAGCAAACAGAAGTACAGAAAATTAGGTTGGTTTGAAGCGTCAGTCACTATAAACCATTTTGAGTACATTTGCTTTAGACTTCAGGCACATGTAATGGACACTATATTTTATACTCCAGAACGATCACTTTTAATTTAAAAGAAAACGTAATTTGGAGAGATCCTTTCCGTATTGTATAAAAACATGTTTTTTTAAAACTAACAGTGACTTTTGATATAGTAAAGAAAGGATTTATATGTCTACTGTATTTAAAGACCAACGTCTTGGCCTATAATACTAAGGCTATGAGATTTGACTGGCTGGGTTATAATTGTTTAGGTAGTACAAGACCGATAGGTTACTGTTACATACACCCTGAATTATTATCACAGATCTGAGTATTCTTTTTGTATTACAAAAACAATGAGTCAAGTTAAAGGGGTTGTCAATAACTCCACTGTTCAGAAGTAAACGGCTCTGAATGGGGATATAACGGAGTGGTGTATGACTGCAGAAGCAACAGTGATGTCGAGGTGAAGAAAAATAGAGATAACTGACCAGTGAGGAGTACGGGTTACTAGAAATAAGTTGAGAGGCAGGGGAGTATAATTTAAAGGGGTTGTCTCACTACATTTATTCATCTTACCTCAGTTTTGTTTTCTCGGTTTCATTTTGAATGGAGGGGCGTGTTTACTGGCTTCTACTAGAATGCAGTAGAAGCCAGGTCTGTAGCTATAGCAACCAGTGCTGGAAGCCTATCAGGAGAGATCACACTTGTCTGTAGCTATAGTGACCTGAGGAGCTAATGCAGCCCATTCAAGAGCAGATATCTCAGAATAGATAGGACACGGTTAATGGACACATGTTGCAAAGTGACTTGTTTTTGCAAGATCTTTAACATAAAAACAATCCTTGTAGTGAGACAACTCCTTTAAGTGGGTCATTTAATGGGCCCCAGTATGCTAATAAAATAATAAAAACAAAAAAAGATAGGCAACCTCTTTACCCATAGTTTTTTGCAGTGTATTATTAAATAAGTTCAGTAATTGAGCTAATCGCCAGAGCAGCAGGGACAGGAGCCGGGACAGGCGAGTATACCGCGGCAGAGGTAACTGCAGGAAATGGAACATAGTAGAAACCCGGCCAGGCCCGTGGTCTGCAATGGAAACCACGGCATGGGCCGGGAGCACAGCGGAGACCGCAGGGGAGACACAGGTGAATCCGTGGCCCGAGACAGGGGCCGCTGCATGGACCATGACACTCCTTTTCCTTCATCTTATTTTGTCTTACAATATAATTAAATATAGAAATCTTCTCTATGGTATCCTGAGAGATCAGCCATGTTCTCCTTCCTTCTCTTCAATATCCTGTGTCTAGCAAGACAACTGGCCGGAGTCACAGTTTGATTACTGTGCCGTGTTTGCATTGGAACAAAAAGTAAGCTTGCTGCTCCACAATGGGCAAGCAAAGAGACAGCAGCTCTTCTTCATATTTCTCCCCAGGTTGTCCCAACACTATAACTCTGTTTTGATGTCATGGCTACCAGAATAACCAATGATTGATTGACCTGGGTCTTGTAGCACTTGAGTATGTTAGTGGAGGTTTTCCATTGAAATGTCAATGGTTTGGGAAATGGCAGCAGCTATATCTTGGCACTAGTGGGCCCTATGTCTCTTTATGGTCATGATGGTGTCTCTGTGAGAAGTATCATAAAGGAGGTATCCCTTGATACCATGAAAAGCATTGCTAAATTAATGTAAATTACATTATGACCTATCTATTTTCAATTTTGTATCTGGGAATGTGTTACCTACTAAGTAGTGAATGCAGCCAGGTCACAAAAAGAAAATCTATAAACCTAATTATTAGTAAAACATTCTCATGTTCCCCAGAGAAGTATCACATTATTCCTAATGATTTACTAAACCTTTTACCTTTCAAGTATGTTTGATTGGATCATTTGTCTCCAACAATTTTAAAAGGAAAAATCTCAACATGACAGGATTCAGAATGGCCCATAATGCAGATCAACTCATGGATAATGGAGACAAACTCCTTCTAAAGTCATCAGGTTGACATGTGCCATCCAGCTGTACATCGTAGACGCTAAATCTACACAGTTGTCAATTCTAAGGTTACCACAATCAGTTGTGTCCAGGATAAGACAAAAAGCAGACAAAAATGGCTTCTGCTAGTGATATAACACACAACCTAATTAAAAACAGGATGTCTACATTTCCATTGTACAATCCTCAGCTATGGTCATAACGGAGATCTGAAACAGGAGGGAAGCAATGTAAAACTAGGACTTGAGTTTTTCATTAATTAATCTCGGAATACATGGATAACCTTCACATACAAATGTTCCCATCTAAATTGAATAAGCTTTGATGTACTCATTCACACAATAATCATATGACTTTTCTTCTGTTACAGATGATGACTTCTTTCATGAACTACCAGAGACGTTTCCATCAGACCCACCCGAACCATTGCCTCATTTTCTTATTGAGCCTGAGGAAGCTTACATTGTGAAAAATAAACCAGTAAATTTGTACTGCAAAGCCAGCCCTGCCACGCAAATCTACTTCAAGTGCAACAGTGAATGGGTTCATCAGAAGGACCATGTGGTAGATGAAAGAGTCGATGAAACCTCAGGTACTTGTCATGTCCTATACTGCACACACCGATCATGGCTGCTGACACATGATTATTACAACTATTGCATTGTTATTTCTCAGCATAAAAAACCTGCTGTTATTCTTTTACAAATCTCCCGATTCCTCTCATCATGACTATTTTTGCTGCAACAAGGCAGTAAAACTGTCAATGTACAAACATAGTAATGTCCAAGTTTCTGCTTGCAGTTGTATTTGAACAATACTTCCACTAAATATTCATATAAGTTCAATATTCCCTTAATTAGACCATTGGACAATAATAATGCAATACGTCATATAAAGAGACACTGTATACTGGAAGAACAATAATCAAAATGGTATAAAAAGAACACATACAAATAAATCAGGATGTTAAGGCCTTCGTGCACATTAGGGAAAAGTTGTTTGAAACCTTTGAATTCAGCAAGAAAATTTAATGTGTGTGAGGTGCCTACTGACTCTGACAGTTGACAATGGAGAGCGGAAGGATCTGACATGTTGAACAACATTGCCTGATCCTTCAATTCTCCCTTAGAAAGAAACTATCACTAGAGATTGTCATGACTGTGCCTTTTCAGACTGCAGCGCAGTCCTCGGTCTGTAAAATACGGCAGAGACTGCGCTGTTGGCCATGATTTATACTTGTTTTGTGAATGGTTTTACACTGTCTGAACAAGGTCTTATTCTGTTCTGACTGGGTTTGATTGACAGCTCTGTCACACCCATCTGGTTCTCTCCAAGCCCTCTGGCAGGGCTGCAGATCGTTGAGTTTGAGTGGTGAGTGACAGCTGCCTGCACCACTCATCTTCCTTGCTTGTTTGTCTGCGTTCTGTGTTGTCTGGGTGTCAGCAGGTCGGTCCAATCACGGCATGGACCGGGACTCTGACAGGTCTTAAGTAGAACACCTCTGCTCAGCTGCATTACCGGTTATAGCCTTTGCTTATACTGGTGCGCTTGGTATATGGTTTTGCTTTAATAATAATAATAATTATTATTATTTATATAGTGCCAACATATTCCGCAGCACTTTACAAATTCAATATGCACTTTAGTTTTCTTGGTATTCTGACTTTAAGCCTGAATATTTGACATACGTTTATTGCTGCCGCTTTTGTACTTTTCCTGCTCTCTCTGGTTCTGACCTATTTTCCCCTGACCCTTCTATATTATGTTTTGTCTGTCTTGTCTGTTAAGTGTCTGCACATTTTCAGGGTAAGGACTGTCGTCCAGTTGTCACCAACATTTTAGGATTGGGTCAGCAAGCAGGCAGGGACAGCCTTGGGGACTTAGTGCTAGAGTGCCCCGTCTGTCCCTATCTGTGTATATTTTCTGGGGGTCCCTACCAGAGGTGTTTTTATTTGTAGGAATTTCTTACTTTTGTGGGAATTTATTAAGCAATGGATGTCCATTTTCTGGTACATGACAGTTACTACTATCACACCTTCAGAAATGTGAACATGGCTTAGTAAGTGAACATGGGGACTGTAGACAGAGAGTGGCATCTATGCCAGCTACTCTAGATTTCTGTATGGTTCAAGGACACCTACAGATGAGACAAATTATGAGTTAGACAAGCTTATGAAATGCAAGTATTAGTAAATTCCCCTCATCACATATAAGGGAAATCAGAGGGAATAGCAGTCGGCCAGATAAGCAACTATTAACGCTGCATGGGCCCCTTGGAACAGTCTAAAAAGCTTCCCCCCAATATAAAATACACTACAAACCGTTAAACGGAGTGATAAATTGGCATCACTTATCTTGTTAATTGTAAAGCTTTGTATGGGAAACAGGTGCCAGACTATATTTATTAACTGTTTTTTGTTTTGTTTTTGCTGCAGTCATTGTTGTGTAATGGAGACAATGCACAAATACAGTCAAGAGAAAAACAGCTTTGTAACATTTTCAGTTTACTTTGTTGCCCTTTGAAAGAAGTACCGTTGAAGGTCACAAATTGCTGACAGTGACAGTCACGCCTGGTCGCTGTTCAGTCACGAGCCACTGTGTGCTGCTCGGTCGCTGCTTCTGATGGGTTTATGGCCCTTATATATACAGCCCCTATCAGTTAGATGTAAAATGCTTGATAATATTAAGCTTTATTCAGGCAAATTTCACATGTTGAGACAATTCATGGATACATCTCTCCAGAATACAGTAGCAGATCCAGGACCAGGCATATAACCAATGGATTTATACACAACTATTCAGAGCTTTAATTCCAGGGAAAATTTGGTGCAGGGTCTATAGTATGACGTATGAAAGTATGAATGTATGCTTTATTTATAAAAAATATACAGAATCCCCTTAAATGTTAAAGGATAATTGTACCATGTATTCCAATGTCCCAAATATGAAGGTGTTGCAGATAGATGAACACAAATGAAATACTGATTTCCCATAAGCAATTACTACAAACTTGGTTTACAAGGAAATCCCATAATTGCAAATACTATACTCCCTATACAATTATATAACTTGACTAAATGGAGAATACAGAATATTTCACATTAAGCAGAAATACTATATTACCAAGCACATACTGTAATTCTCAGACCAAATATGTTTGGATACACTGTATTAGAAATGTGTATTATTTTGTTCCAACTTGGTAATTGAAATAAGGACTTGTGTGTTTACAAGGTTTGCACCTATTGATTCCTAGCTGCTGCAGAAAAAAAGTCTTAAGGCTTAGAGCATGTTTGTAATGTAAGGTCAGAAAGGAAGAATTTGAAGACGCCACAAAAAAATGCTTACATACATGCTGGTCATCATGCCCAGTGTGACCATTGACCCCAGCTGACATCCACCAGTGGTGCTTAAAAGAGAAGAGAATTCTGATCCTTGTTGTATAACCACTTAGATGATGTTAATAACAGCCACAAAATGCGAGTCTGTAGTAATGGTGTCAATAATAAAAAAATTAAAAAAAATCATATTGAAAAAAATAGAAAACTTGTCCAGTGTTTCATAGAAGAACTTGTGATGTCTTTGTTGAAATGCTCCAAAAGGTTAACAGGAGAAAAAATGGCTTATGGATTTCAGGCAACAGTTGTGCCATTACTCATTGCCTATGTACAGACCACAATTAACAGTCCTGTGTTTTGTAGGTCATTGAGAAAGTAGCCCCTTCCTTTTGTTGAGGAAGTTATCGTAGAAAGTTGTTACAGTTATTTGTGAAGGTGTTCCATTTTCTATTGCTTATATGTTTTTACTTATTTTATTGTCATTTAACATTGAAAAATGTGGTGGCTGGTCCATAGATCCTATATATGTGGTCTGTATGTAGGCTTTGAGAAACGGTGCAGCTTCGCCTGTAACACATCACCGATTTTTCTCCTGTCTACTTTTGGATTATTCCCAAAAAGACTTCACATTTTTCTATGTAAAACTGGATAAGTTTTCTATTTTTCAGTATACTGTTCGTCTGATCTAAGTCTGTGGGTGGCCACGCCGTCCACTGGCAGTTGGAGCAGGTAAGCAGGAACAATGCTCTTTTTGAGTTAAAAAATCTGAACCTAAAGTCTTTTTTATGCATGGAAAATGGCAGAAAAAAAATACTCAATATAAGGACTGTTGTTTTCTGGTAATTTCACCTTCTAAAAATATAGAATAATAAAAAAAAAAGGATCAAACACATATACGTACCAAAATGGCACCAATAAAAAAACTTCCCTCCACAAATAAACAACCCCTTGCACAAGGTCTATAAAAAAAAATAATAATAATTAATGGGTCTTCAAATATGATTAAGAAATAAATTATATACAGTACTTACACATATACACACAGTGGGTAAAATAAGTATTGAACTTGTCACCAACGTTCTAAATAAATATAGTTCTAAAGGTACTGCTGACATGAAATTGTCGGTAGCAACCTATCCAATCCCCAGAGGCAAATAAATCAAACCATAGATGTCCATAAATTGTGTGTAATAATGAAAAATGGCACATGGAAAAAGTATTGAACACATTAAGAAAGAGAGGTGCAAGCAGCCATGGAAAGTCATGACACCTGCTGAAACCTATCAGTAATTAGAAAGCAATCCTGCCAATTAGCAAACAATAATATTAGCTGGTTCAACTGATGGTCTATAAAAAAAAAAAAAAAAGAAGTGTCTCATTACCAAGGTGCCACACAAGAAACATCACATGATGGGTAAAACCAGTTAGCTGTCTCAAGGCCTTCACAACATTATTGTATCCAAAAATATTATGGTTACAGAAGAATTTGTAAATGACTGGTTCCAGTGAGCACTGTTGGGGCCATAATCCATAAATGGAAAGAACATAATTTCATTGTAAAGAGTTATCATAGTTATCAGAATAGTTTTTCAAGAGTCAATGACCTGCCGAGAGTTACAGAAAGACCTGGAAGCAACAGGGAAATTGTGCAGGGTAATGCACTCAACCTCCAAGGCATGTATGCACACTCAGCATGCAAGACTCTATTACTAAACAAAAAGCATGTTCAAGCACATATTAAGTTTGCTCAACAACATTTAGACAAGTCTGTGAAATACCAGGAGAATGTAGACTAGTCAGACGAGACCAAAATTTAACTCTTTTGATATCATAATACACACCAAGTTTATAGGCTAAAATGCCAATTGCATATCACCCCCAAAAACATAAGACCAACAGTGAAGTATGGAGGTGGGAACACCATGCTGTGGGGATGTTTTTCAGTATACGGCACTGGCAAACTTCAGATAACTGAAGGAAGGGTGAATGGATAAATATACCAAGACATTCTTGATAAAAATCTGCTGCCATCTACCGGGATGATGATGAAACGAGGGAGGACATTTCTGCAAAAACAATGATCCCAAACACAAAGCAAAGGAAACTCTCAACTGGTTTCCGAGAAAGAAAATAAAGCTACTAGAATGGCCCAGCCAATCACCTGACCTGAATCCATTACAAAATGTAAAGCTCAGAGTTCATAAAAGAAGCTCACGGAACCTTCAGGATTTGAAGAGTTTTTGTGTGGATGAATGGGCCAAGATCACACAGCAAGCATTGTTCAGACTAGTTTCTCCATACAGGAGGCATCTTGAAGCAGTCATTACCAACAAAGGCTTTTGTACGAAGTATTTAACACGATTCAGTAAGTGTGTTCAATACTTTTCCCCTGTACCATTTCTCATTGTTACTTATGATTCATGGACATCTATGGTTTGACTTATTTGCCTGTGGGGATTGGATGGGTTGTTACCAACATCTGTTAAGAATTTCATGTCAATATCCCCTTTAGAGATATATTTACTTAGAAAATTGGTGACATGTTCAATACTTATTTTACCCACTGTGTGTGAATACATATATACACACCCAGATATTAGTTAGCCAAATTTAAATTATCTAGACGCCCATCAATTTCAGGACAGGGTGGCAGGAGAGCAGAAGAAATCTAGGGGGCCCATCCTCAATTTAGACTAGCATAGGCACCTATGCAAAAGTGGTGTCTAGAAACATTACCCAACAAAAACAATTGCACATTCTAATAAGATAACTTGCTTCTGCTCCTCCACAGAGTCCACTTATATTGCTTGTGTTCTCCAACAACTGTGGCACATGCAAGCCTCAAGCATTAGGACAAAACTCAGATTACAATACAAGTTTACTTAAAGGAGTGTTATCGTTTGAGCTGTTTGGGCTGTTCAGTTAATTTTCTCAGATTGGGTTTGAAATCCAGGGGCGTGTCTCTCCTGTCAGCAGGCATGTCTCTCCACCCAGGAGGCGTGTCTCTCCTCACTGAAGAACTGAGACATCATATTTTCTATAAAGCAGGGGATGCAGGTGGTTGTCTGGATATAACAGCTCTGTAGCCTCCTGCCTGCTTATGTCTGCAGCCTTCAGGCTCCACAAGCTCCACAAGCACCTGTTATATCTCTTATCACACAAATTGCGCTGAAAGCCAACAGCTTTCACTTCCAGTGGTGTTCACCCAAATTGTACTGACAACAGGCAGAGACCTTTACTCAACTACAAGGACAAATGTCAGCTTCAAGTAAAGAGCTCTGCTTCCTGTCAGTGACATGTGAGTGAAAATGGGGGGAGAAGCACTTAGCTTTGAGACAAGACCCTGCTCAACCTATAATAACTTGGCCTGGTAGAGTAGTGGTAGAGTGTTGGCTTTACAAGGAAGGGGTTTGGAGTTCTAGTCCCTCACAGAGTATATTTCCCCCCCCTAAATTCTACACATATGTAGAGAGACCTAAAATATATGTCAATCTCTATAATGATATATATATACACACATACGTAGCTCCCCTATATCATGTCTCATCCCCCAGAATATATGCATTGTATCACAGATGTTGGAAGTGCTTGGTGTGACTACTGTGAGGATGGGACACTATATAGGGGAGCTTTGTGTGTGTATATGAATAAAATTATAGATGTTCACACATATATTTTCATATCTTTACATATGTGTACAATTTATAAAAGAAAAAAAAAAATACTGATGGGGCTTGAACTCCCAACCTCTGTCTTGCAGAGCTGATCACCTAAGCACTGCACTACACAAGCAGCTTATTAAGACAAAGTGTTGAATCCTTATGTTATACACTACAGATGATGACATCATAAGGAGGCGAGGCTTGCATTCGATCTGAGGAACAGAACGCCTTCTTTTCCAAGTAGCAGCTTAAAGGGGATTTGCCACCAGACCAAGTACTGACCTCCGTTCAGTATGAGAGCAAGATGTAAACAAATCACGCTGAGTCTTGAAGCTGCAGTGGAGAGAAGGAGAAGGGAGGGGGGAGTGATGAATCCAAAGGGAGCGTCTCAAAACTTAAGTGAACTAATAAACAGTACAACAGTGGATTCAATACAGCAAGACACAGAGCCTCAGACGGCACTGTCAGGAGAAACCTTATCTGCTAAGCAGCTAATGTAATCACGCAGCAAGAGACAGAGATGCACACAGACAGACACACAGCCAAAGCACAGAGCTGCATAAGGGGATCCTGTGACATGTTTTACTCAAATAATCAAACTATAACTTGTGAATTCTGTATACAAAAGAGAACACCTATTCTAACCAGCAGATTGAAAGCTTCTTCATCAGATAAAGCAGGGATCTAATAACACTACAGCTAGTTATTCTGTATACAAAAGAAAACATATTGCTACCCGGTGCCTTAAAAGACCATTCATTCTGCCTGTCATCAGATAAGAAGTGATTCACGCAAGCGCGGCCTTTCAGCTCCTGGGTCGTGACTAGGGGAAGCTTTGTGGTAACCAAGGGGGGTTGAGAAATGCTGTAGCTCTCAGAGTTTTAACTTTTTTTAATCACATATATTTAGAAAAGGGATTAAATACCCATTTTGGAGGTTCCCACGTCAACATTACATGGTGGCAAAACCCCTTTAAGGACTGGATCTGTGAGGAGGTGAAACAACCTCTTGGCAAAAGCCCTTTAAACAGGCAGTAATTGCCCAGATCCTTCACCTATAGTTGGGAGATGTACATAGAAGCAGCAGACCTTGGTTTCACTATCGATTTTAACAGCTCAGAGGGGAGTAAACACAGTGTGCAGGCAGCGTGGCCGGGGCGTTTCCTGTCTAGGGGCAAAACCCAACGGGCAAAAGAAATGCCCAGCCAGCCAAATCACAGTGCAGGGGGCTTGTCTACAAAACACCGGGGGGCTTCCAAATCGCAACAGAGCAAAAAAGGCGGGAACAGAATACAAAATTTACCGAAAAGGGCTATATCGGGTAAACCAAGTGACAGAGGTAAGGGCAACCCAATTTACAAAAGTCTTTTTTTTACTGTCCCCATAATCTGAGACATGATTTTTTAAAAACGATAAAACCCCTTTTAAAGGGGTTTTTAAATATTTTGAACAGTATCTTTTGTAGTCTGATCCAAAATCATATGGGTTATTGAACCACTCCCCCAAAAACAAACAATTTAAATGGTGTGCCTGCAGTCTTTCTTCATCTCCTTGCAATGTTCTTTTTCCCCTTTTTGTACGGTTCCGGGCTGCTTTGCCCCTTTCCTGCCTGCGGGATAGCACAGCTTTTCCCTTTTTTCCCAAGCGGATTGCTTTTGTCTCATAAAAGCAGAAGCCTCAGGAAAGTGTTGACGATTGCGGGGCTATCGGATCGATCGAAAAGCCCGATAGTCGGCCGCAAACCCGATAAGGTTTTTCCGATATTGAGCACCCGTTTAAAGCGCATGACCAAAAAAGGGTCTATGGGAGAGCAACAACCCCTTCATTATTCCCCCCCAAACAAGGGGGGAGAAGCTAAAATTAACATCCACAAAAAGCCCCAAAGGGAACTTGCTAAAATTTTTAGGCAACACACTTGGGTTTTATAAAAGTCACAAAAAAAAAGTCACAAAACCATCCACTATCCCTGTCTTGTCCCACGGGCCTAAACCCTTAAACCTGCACCCCCCAAAAAATTAAAAATTTGACAAAAAGGCATTTAAAAATTTGAACCACATTTTTACTTGAACTGGAAAATTAAATACCTGCCCCGGGGTCCAAGAAATAAACCCCCCAAACCGCATGACCCCCACTTTTAAAAAAAGTCCCGGAAAAAAAGGATTTTTTTAAACCACCATTTTAGTTTAAACGGGGAACTTTTAAAATATCCCTGTCCTGGGCCACAAAAGAGCCCCAAACCTGCATACCCCCACTTTTAAAAAAAAAGGGCCCCGGGAAAAAGGAGTTTTTCAACCACCTTTTTTAGTTTTCACGGGACATTGACTAAAATGCCCCTGGCCACACATGAGCCCCAAACCGCTGACCCCCACATTTAAAAAGTCCCGGGAAAAAGGATTATTTCAACCACCATTTTATTTTCACGGGAAACACTGACTATCCCTGGCCGGGGCCCCAAAAGCATGACCCCCAAACCCTTCTGACCCCCCCCCTTTTAAAAATGCCGGAAAAAGGGAGTCTTCAACCACCAAAATTTTTGGGTTTCACGGGACATTGACTATACCTGCCCGGGGCCCACACATAAACCCCCAAACCTGCTTTCCCCCAAAAATTTAAAAAGTGCCGGAAAAAGGAGTCTTAAACCCACCATTTTAGTTGAAACTGGACATTGACTATCCCGCCCCCTTGGCCACAGCATGACCCCCAAACCGCATGACCCCCACATTTAAAAAGTCCCGAAAAGGAGTCTTTAAACCCACCATTTATTTAAACTGGACTTGACTATACCTTCCGGGGCCAAAAACAGGCCCCCAAACCCTGCGGGACCCCCCACATTTAAAAATTTTCCGAAAAAGGGGGTTTCCCAATTTTATTTTGGTGATTACCGCCGGGGGGCCCACATGACCCAAACCCTGCATACCCCCATTTAAAAAAGGGGAAAAGGGGTCTTCAACCACCAAAATTTTAGTTGACGGCCCATTGATATACTTTCCTTTGGGGCCCAAATACCCGGGGGGATTACATTTTGGTGGGGGAGCTGGCTTCCCCGCATCTATTAACACCCAGGTTAAAATGCCGATGACGAAAACAACGAAAACGTCTGCGAAGCAAGTGGGGAACGGAATGGAAAAAATCCACCCTTCCTCGTACACAGTCAATCCCGGGTAGCGTTTGCCCTCCGTATTAGGTGGACCTTTTGACTTCACTGGAAAACGGGGGTTTAAACGCTCCTTTACACCCAGGCCCTTTATTTTGGGCTTTCTTTTTTCTATTTTTACTCAACGTGCGGGGAAATGGTCTCTGTACTTTTTCTCTGTCCGGCTCCCTACCCATGTCCTCTGAAAAACCTACCTGGTCAAGTTTTTCCCGTACCCCCCCTTTTACAATTCAAGGGAATTTTTTTTTCAGCTATTTGACATGCAAGTTTTTAGTACTTTAATTCTAGAAAACACATTTTTAAAATAGGATGGAATCCCACCCTGCTTTTTTTTTCTCTTTTTTTTTATTTTATTAAAGGGTTTCTCAATACAGGGGTTGATACATTTTAAAACTTTCAAAAACAAATCATTTTGCAATATGTGTCCATTATGTTTTTTGTAATTTTCACGGTAATTTTTTTGCACCTTTCAATTCACCTTTGTGAATAAGAATGCCGTTTTTTAAATTTACGGATCTGCCGAATAACAGTGCGGGTGCCAAAAGTCAAAAAACACGTAACTTTTTTTTTGAATAATAAACGGTATTTTTTCACCTTTTCAATTCACCTGTGGTGAAAATAAATTGCTGTTTTAAAATTTACGTAATCTGCGCAATGAACATTTCGATGCGCAAAAGTAAAAAAACACAACTGTGATTTTTTTGTACGATACACGGGTTTTTTTTGGGAAAAAAACAACCTGTCTGACACAAATTTCCCCCGGGGGTTTTTAATTTTGGGAAGGTGGTATTCAAAATTTACAGGGGTAATGGGGAAAATTGAACCTACTAAAAGTATACTGATAATAAAATGGGGTTTTGCAGCTAACAAAAAACCGCATTACTAGAAATAGTTTTTTCCAATATAATCAGGCCTCCCCAAAAATCCAGGAAATATTTTATAGCAAAATGTTAATAAAAAGAAATTTTCCCCACAATGTCACACTAATCTTGGGGAACTTTTTTTCCCTGTTCTTTATAGATAGAGCTTTTCTTGGGTTTCCCCGTGGGGGCCCCCCCCTGCTCCCCCCGCCGGAATTTACACGGGAGATTTGCTTTTAAAAACTCTACAACTACATAAAAGTTCAAATCTCTAATCAACTAAATTTTGGGAAGGGGTCACAGCTAAAGCAAGGTTTTTTCTGTGCAAAAATAGACTAATTTTCGCTGACGTTTGCCCAGCAACTCAGGGCCTATCCCCATGAGAGCCCCAAACACGAGGGTGAAACAGGAAACCTGTTCATGTAAAACAGGTCATTATTTTTTTCCCGCCAATCCAACCATCACATCCATCAAGAGTCGCAAAAACACATCCCCCCGCCTATTCTGTAATCGATTTGCTGGCCGCCAAAAATTTCGGGAAACGCCGAAAAAGGCCATCTTTAAAAATATCACAGATTTTTAACCTTTAATATCGCATGAACTGGAAATTTCGATCACCATAAAAACCTTGCCGATTTCAACTTTGTCGTAAAAAACCTCAACACTACTCAGGAGCTCAAACTTTTTTCTCTTCTCAGTGAAAACCAATTTTTGGGGGTTTTTTGGGGACTTGGGGTCCAAATTTTTTGCAACAGACTTTGTTTTTTAAGAAAACCATTAACGCAAAAAAGAATAGTGACCTGTCTTTTAGTCTCATGTTTCCCACGCATATACCACATAGAAAATCATCGCAACAAGGCAAAAAAATGAAGGATTGAACAGAAAACAAGGGGAACTCAACTTCTGCAGTGTAATACGCCACCAGACTCTACTACTAAATTTCAGGCAGAAAGATCTTTTATATGTACCCATGTTGCAGTTTTTTACATATGCCCCATCTATGACAACATTTACACTGCTGTAGTACATCGGAGATAAGTCATCATGGCACATCAAGTCTCTAGTTAACTTTTGCTCTATCTGTAACAATGTAGTCTTAGCAGCACCCACACATTGTTTCAGAGATTCCTATGTGCATGCTTGCGCTTTTCTTTTTCTATTATAAAATAAAAATAAATTAAAATTATATATAAAAATTTTAATAATATATAATAATATATCCCCTCTAAATAAAAAGTCTTTTAAAGGGACTCAATAATGCAGCCACCTATTAAGCATTCAAATGGCTAACTGGAGTTTCTTTTGTTATCAGAATGATTTGTTTTTATTTAGATTTTTCTGTTTGTACCTGTTATTTTTGTCAGCCTATAATCTAAAACTGAAGTAGCCACCTTATCTTTTCTAACATGGGAAACAGATGAAGGTTATTTACTCCTACACTTCTTCCCCTAAAGCTTCTCTTGAATATTGTCACCTTCTGGAGTCAGCACAAACCTTAGACCATCCTTTCAACATCAAATTTCACACGAGTAAATAACCCCTACAACATCTTCGAAGACATGTTCTGGAGCCGCTATAAAGGAAGCCAAAAACATTGCTGCATTAAACTGCAGGAGATCTGCAAAAAAAAAGATTTTTTTCCCCTTTGGATGATATTATTAGGGGAAAAAAATTGGTAATAAATTAAGTTGTGTATGCTAATAAGTGATTAACGGATTAGGTTTTTCCATGTCCATTGTATATTTTAGGTCTCATTTATGAATACGGTCTAGGTCTATGACTTTCTTTGTTACCCATAGAAACCAATCAGAGCTCCACTTTCCTTGCATATAGTGCTCTGAAAAAAATTAAGGGGGAGCTCTGTTTTTTTTTTTTTTTGGGCAGAAAGTCTTAGACAGTTTTCATAAAAAGTATATTGCACTTAAAGGGGTTTTGCCAAAAAGTGAAGTTCCTTACCTCTTATCTGCTCAGTAGAGAAGATAAAGCTTGAGCAGCTGCAGGGTGGAGAGGGAGGGGGTTGAGCAGAGCCAGGAAGCTGGGAGCGTCTCTAATGTTTACTCAAATAATAACATTACAACCAGTGGATTCTCTATAAAACAGACAGCCTCATTCACTACACTTTTCTCCGCCAGTCCCTCCAAAGCTTGTTCATGTTCCTTGTCATCAGATAAGAATTGTAAACACGCAAGCTTGGCCAGATAAGCTCCAGTAGGTGTCCTGGTCGTGTCTAATGCAAACTTTCAGGAAACTAAGGGCATGTCATTCATGCTGTAGCTCTCACAGGCTTCACTTTTTATAATCACATATATTTAGAAAAGTAATTAACTACCCATTTTGGAGGATCCCACATCAACATTACATTGTGGCAAAACCCCTTTAAGTACATAGCATATGCAAGACAACATCTAGCTGGTCACTTCTTTGCTGCACTAATTGCTCTACAAGTAAAAAAAGGGATTCAGAATGGAAAGAATTATATTAATAGAAATTAGTCACTAGAGTCAATGATATTTTGGAAACAAATGGTAAAGAATAATGCTACATTTCCTTCGATTACACTGCTCACTTGTTCAGTCATGATCCATAACATGCAAATGAATGCTGCTGTTCATATCCAAACAACTTTGGGTAAAGGCAATAGAATCACATTGGCTGAAACCTGTCCCCATTTTGGTTACGTTGTAATAGTAATGCCTGCAAGTTGTGGTTGTATATCCTCAATCCAAAATTCATTTGTAAATAGAGGAAGACCAGTCTGACGCTCTTCATGCCGCCTTTCTAAAGGGGTAGTAAAATAAGGGGTTAAGAAGAGCATAAAAGGTACAGTATATTAGTACAGTGCTCTGGGCAAGTTGTGTAGTCAAATTGGCAAAACAGTCAGAAAGGGTCCAGTTACTGAAACACCACTCTGCTGATAATGCCAGGAGAATGTGCAGCCAGCTGGACATTTCACCCTCGGGTGATCTGTAATATCTGCCACAACTAATAAACAGGTGACCATCTAGGACATGTGTGTATTGAACCTGCCAGAGCCATGACTCTCTACTATAGCTTAATAGGGAGGTGCCTGAAGCAACGGACCAATAGGGCATAAGGCAACTGCTGTACAGTTAGAGTAACCTTTTTAATACCCTGTTTCCCCAAAAATAAGAGAGTGTCTTATATGAATTTTTGCTCCTAAAGACGAGCTAAGACTTCTTTTTATTGGATGTCTTATTCCTCCATGAGCAAGAATTCACATTTTTTGTTGAACAAAAAAATCAACATGTATTAATATACTGTACATCAGCATAAGCAGCCAAACTCTGAATTACATAAAAAAAAATGCACCATGTCTTATTTTCGGGGAAATAGGGTATTACCACAGAAGAAATAAAAATGAAATCTATTTCCCATAAGTAATTATATAGTTAACATTATTCAGAACTTGTTTCCAACCTTGAGCAATTTGTGATGTATGTCCCCACTGTAAAGTTGCAGATAGTTACTTTTTGTCTCTACTAAAAAGTAACTGTGACGAAGCGGTACTTCGTTTAAAAGCTACAGTCTCTAGACAAGGAGCAAAGCTTGGTAGTCTCTCTCACACACGTTACCGACACAGTCTGTAAAACAGTAAAACAAAAGTTGCAGAACACTTTCCTTAGACTTGAGTTTAGGCCGAAGGTCAGGTCACATACAAGATTATTGCCACTTATTGCAAGAACCTTCATTACCACTAGGCTGGTCCAGCCAAAATATCACCGCATACTTTCTTAGGTTTCTACACGATGTTTCAGCAGTCACTCATATACAATGTCTCATACTTCCAGGGATACCTATAACAGCCAAGTCACTATCAAAGAGCAGTATTACTTGAGTAACCTCACCTGTATGCACCTAGCTTGCATGTCAATTTAACTTGCAGCTTTTCCACAGCATATTTTCATACATCTACAGCTTACACAGTCCAATTGCTGCAATGTACCATTTTCAAGGGAACGGGTCAGGTCACTTATATTGACCTTTTACTATGAATAGGTAGAATACTGTCAATCTGTGGTAGGTTGGTAGGGCTAGTAACTGCTCATGGTTAGAATGGATTGATCTCTAGGAGCATGGGCCAGACTTTGCCAGATTTATTAAAGGGGTTGTCTCACTACATTGATTCATCTTACCTCAGTCCTGTTTTCTTGGTTTCACTTTGAATTCAGGGGCGTGTTTACTGGCTTCTACTAGGCTGCAGTAGAAGCCAGGTCTGTAGCTATAACAACCAGTGCTGGCAGCCTATCAGGAGGGATCAAACAGGTCTGTAGCTATAGCGACCTAAGGAGCTGATGCAGCCCATACAAGAGGGGACATCTGGGAATAGGTAGGACACTGTTAATAGACATATATTGCAAACTGACTTGTTTTTGCAAGATCTTTAACATAAAAAACTATCCTTGTAGTGAGAAAACCCCTTTAAGTTCTGCCAAAAGCTATGGCTTCAGTGACAGACCGCTGGAAACAGCATGTCGGTTATGATCTACTGCTACTACTAATTGTTGCCTTCACCTGACAGGTTTCTTTTAACTTTACCTTGAAAATACAGTGCAGTTCAAATCAATAGCAATGCTGCTTTTTTTACCACTTGTCTATTTGGGCCTCTTGCCCAGGTCTCTCCTGTTGATAATCCCTGATAGCATTTGACAAGGATGTGGGCAATTAGTCCTACTGCTATCTAAACTAGGGGAGATTACTATACTCTGTTCACAAAATACAACCACCGGCTTCCCTAACCGTTAGACTCACTATTACATGCACCAGTCCTCACATGTGACAGCCACTACAGAACCACTCCCCGGAGAAACATCTTTCTTACTGTCAGTCTTTACAGTCTTATGTCTATATTATTTCTCAATCATCAGTCATAATATTTGGGCACCACACCTCTTCAGTCACTCAGTTTCTTCCTCAGTCCACCAGTCCAAACTTCAGTATTGGAGGTGCAAGCCTGTTCTCTCCACCTTGTTCTAACAAAAATTGGCATCGATATGTTATCTATCATTCAGAAACTGGACTGAAAACCTACGCTTACTTCAGTTGCATGGAAATTTTCCACAAAGTCCTCTCTGTGATATCATCATCCCATACCATTGTCAGGCATCTCTGTTTTGTGGACTGCTGCATTCAAAATCAATATTACAGCTATCTGTAGTTGTTTCACTCATAGCAGGTAACCCTGTGGTACCACTTTATCCGGCCCTTCTCTTTGGAACCGTTGTATGCCTCCAGCATAGTGCTTTGCTCTGCTCAACACAAGGCACCTCTGCCTCTAATGAAGTCTCAGCCACATACAAACTAACTTCCTGCTTACGATCACTATATACACTGACACTCTCTTACATTAACAATGCACCTACAAATCACCAGACACACCAACAGTCTTTTATTTAAGGGGGTCCATATGAGGTTCACCCAGCCTACAAATTATCTAACAGCAAATTCCTCTGGAACCATATTGTAAATAGATTATTAATGCATTATTATCTGAAGCAGACCTACAACTTTTGGGCATGTTCACACATACCAGTTCATTTATGGCAAATCTGATCTGTATGTACTGTGGGATCAGTGGCAGAAACCCAAGGCTGACTCTCATACCTATGCAGCAAATGTATAGTAGATATGCTGTCGGATCCACACGAGAATTAGCCCTATGTGAATCAGACTGGTCCATGGTGTTTCCATGCTGAATTTGCAGTAACAGGAACATGCTTCTTTCTCACGCAGATTGCTCAAAACGGGGCGTGTGTGATTTGTTTGAATTGCATATCATGTGACCCAGCAGGATGACATCACCAGGCCTTTCCTCTCTCTACTCAAAGAAAGGTCTGTTTATGTATAGAGTTGTAAGTAGCTACACTGTAGCTCAGAGGTAACATTTTTGCATTACAGCACAAGGGTCCTTGGTCCAAATCCCTGCAGGAACTTAATCTGTGGATTTTTTTCCTTCTTTATCAATGCACAGACCTCATTGAGTCTTTTTTTTTATTTGCACTGTTTGACTTATTACAAACTAGTCTAAAGGACAGGAGCAGAATGACAGCACCCAGGGATTGAACACTCAGTAGCTGCCTGAGAAGAGAGGTGATGTCTGAGCATGTGCGACCAGGACTGAGGAGCTCTCAGCCCTGATTGTATCCCCTGGAGATGAGCTGTAAAGAATGGATCACTAAAGGAGCAGCTAAGACAAAAACAGTGCAGAATTTTTAATAAAGATGAATGGTGAAAATGTTTATTATTTAATTTTCAAACTTCCCACATCAATTTTACTTTGTGGCAAAACCCCTTTAATGTTAAAATTCACCTCTCGACTCCTATACTTAATGGTGAATATGATGTTCATGGTTTCTTGGATACAATAAATAGGGTAAGTCCAGTGTAGCCTTTAGTTTCTGCTGATGCTCCAAAACCAGATCTGGATTTGTGTTTGAGAAGTCAGCTTAGTATCATGGGATTTGCACCACCAACGTAGGTAATTATTCACAGAAATAACCTTAAAAGACATTTCTGGTCTTTTGCACAATGCGTCTGTTTACTTCTGTTTGCACAGAGCTGTCAGACACTCTGTGGATTGTGTGCACCGTACAGTAAGAATTCACAATTTAAAACACAGTGGTCTTTCTAAATCAGTAAACTGGTTTTGTAATTGGTATCACACAAGGCGACTAAACAACAAGACAACAATTAGACTGGAAAGCTTTCTCCCATTAGTTTGATTTAGACTTATGTGCTGCTGTTTCCAAAATGCTGCTTATTCTTCTACCCAACTTTGTCATTTCAGCTCTCATTAGTGTGGCATCTTGAGCCAAGTTGTACCTCAATTTGATATAGTGCATAAAGAAGTAGGTTATACAGCAAAACTCCAAACATCCGCATGCTTGCTATTTGTGTATGATTTAGACCGGATCTGTTTTAAGCAAAGTAAAATCATTCTATTCCAACCAGATGTCAAAAGTAAAGCTCAAAGGTATGTCAGCATTCTTAGTCGAGACCTCGAATTTCATCATACATCGATTTATTGTCCTATTTAAAAATCCTGCACCATAAAAAAACAGAAGATTAGTTAGTAAAATACCCTATAATGGGAAAAGCTTGAGTCCAGGTTCAATGTGGTATAAATGAGCCCCAGAAGGTTGTATCTGGATATCAGGGATGCAGTAAGGAGCCAGTCCAGATAGACGAAGGGCCCGTTTACACAGCAATGGAAAAATACCAGTCGGTTTACCCGACCCGTGTTTGTCCAGTTTGTGTGCCATCTGCACGGCCCTTCACATTGACATGCACATTTTCCGTCTGAAAACCGGACGGAAGAATGTGCATGTAAAATGTTTTTTCGGGCGGCCGGCGGTTTGAAAAACCACCGGGCGGAAAACCCATGCAGTTGGGACTGCTGCACGGGTTTTCCATAGGAGCCCGTTGTGCTCGTCTGCAGCCATTTTTTCAGACGGTTTGCAAAGTCGCAAACCGTCTGAGAAACCGGCCACAAACCCTTGCCGTGGGGGCATGCCCTAAGATTACATTGGATGCCTGCAATGTGAACTGTAAATAAAAAAATGTGTGCCTATATAGAATGATAACCATAGGTTGTATTTGTGACAACCTCCAGGTACTCAGAGACCCCTCGGCCACATAAAAGAAATGGCTATCAGGGGTGCCCCAATCAAATTTAAAAAGAAAGGGACACACTGAACTGCCAATGGCCAGGGGGCTAGGACGCTTAAGCTGTTTAGGGCCCTGAAAAAAAGCGTTTAAGGGCCACCATTAAGATCATATGATGGCTTGCAGGAAGCCTGTGTAGTTTGCCTTGGGGTCCAGAGGCATCATGATTTTAGGATTTAGAAGCATCCTACCTTTCTGGAGAACAAGAGGTGTCGTCCAAAAATAGATGAATAAAATCAAGGCTGCTTTTCTCCCCTTAAAGGAGTTGTCTCATTACAAGCTTTCAGCCTACTTCAATGCTTCTGGCAGCAAAGGATTTTTGAATTCAGGGGCGTGTTTCTTGTCTGCCTCTTCTCCTCCCTCTTCCCCCCTCCCCTCAGCACACAGAAAGCTCTCCTCCATAACTTCTATACAGCAGAGGGAGGGCGAGGGGGTTTGTTGCCAGGGTTAACCCTGTGTGTGCCTGCCTAGGTCTGCTGCAGGCTCTTGCTGCTCCTCTACACATAGTCAGGAGACAGGAGAGGGCTTATCTATGAGTGTGGAGAGGTCTGTGAAGCTGTGTATGCTAATAGGAGAGCAGGGGGGATGCAAGTGTTCCTATACCCCCTGCTTAGCATACAAATCTCCATCTCAAGAAACAACAAACAAACCCTGTCAGATCAGACACAGGGCAGCTGTGAAGTGTTACTATAATCACAATGTGTCACTAGTACAGCAGAGCATGAACCATTCACATGCCCCCTGATCTGTTCTATTAGTATAGTCAGAGCTCCACAGACACATCATGATTATAGTAACACACTTCACTGCTGTCACATCTACTGACTACAGATCAGCCTCACCTCTGCTCTCCTCAATCTGTGTAGAGAGCAGGAGGAAGCACGCACACACCGGGTTAATCCAGCTACACAGACACAGAAGCCAGATCCCTCCTCCTCACTCCCTACAGAAGCATACTGTGCGGGAGGGGCTCTGTGCTCAGACCTGTATTCAGAAATGGATGAGTCACCAGGACTGGCAGTCAGTGAGATAAAGTACAACCGGTCTGTTGCTATAGGGATTTCAGGAGCTGATGCACTACAACTAACAGGGATAACTCAAAATCAGTGGGACATTTGTAATGAACATATATTGCAAAGCTGCTTGTTTTTCAAAGATCTTTTAATTAAAACCCAATCATTGTAGCGAGACAACCCCTTTAAACAAGGCTGTATCTGAACGTATTCTATGACTGGTTTTGTAGTTTAGTCCCTTTTACTTGAATGGAAAAGCTGCAATTACAGACGTGACGGATAGACATAACACTGTCACAAAGGGAGAAGCCAAGACGTCTACTAATCATGAACAACCCAGTTAGGGTAGGTTTCATATTCTACATAAAGCATTAATTTTATAACATATTACATAGCAGGTCCTGGTGACTAAACAAGTCAGCATTTATAGACACATGACAAGTGATATCTTCATTACACGTAATGTAAAGGACTGTCAGTCTGGAAGTTCAAAGTGGGTTAATGAAATGCAAGCACTCTCAAATTTGTGATATTAGAGTAAGCTTGACAGGTATTACCATAACTCAGCCCTTGGTTAAACTAGTTGACAAACGCTACAAAACAAGCAGCCGTACCTAAGCTACCATCTGTCACTCTTAACTCTCTATGTGTGCATCCGTTCTCTCCGGCTTGAGTAAAATAATGTAGTCAATGCAGATCTCCTGGGTTTTGTAGGTTAATTTACCTGCCAAGACTGCAGTATTAGCGATCTCGTAGAATAATAGGTTTTACAGGGGAAATAAAGGATGCAGCTGTTTCGAAACTGGTTAAAATAACATATATATTCACAGATTGTCATGCACTGCCATCCAGTGTGGAATCCTACATAGATTCATGGTACGTTGCTGGAGACACAAGTACAATACAGTTCTTTATCAGCAGATATAATATATGATAACATGGATTTAGCCTTGTTTGTTCTGGTATAGATTAAGAGATTTTAATGTTAGGTCTGTAGAATCTGTAATAATATAATTCATACATTAAAGGGGTTGTCCTAATGTAATGTCTATAAAGACAGTCTGGTAGCCAAGCTTGGAGCAATGAAGAACAGACGATAATTATAATGAGAGCTCCGTAACAAGCACTGCTGAGGTCTATAGGCAACTGAAAATAACAAAGCAGCAGCCAAACAAAATAAGTGGGGATACAAGTATGTTCTGTAATGGATTTTAATGGGAGATATGTTGATTTGGCTGTAAAGAATACAATGAAAATGCTAAGCATGCCCTCAATTTACTCATTAAAAGGGCTTGTCTCATGACTAAAGTACTGTATGCATATATTCAAATTCAAAAAACAGTGGCACACTATGGACTAAATAAACTATCAAAAGGGACATAGGAATTTTGGAAAAAGAATTACTGCTAACTAGGATACATGGAAAATATTTTTGAGGTTCTTAGTTTTGGCCCAAACTGCTTAAGCCCACCTCTGAATCTTCAAGGAGACCTCAAATGCAGGTGGGTCCTACACTATTGTTACCTCTCTATTGGGGACTTTTCACACCAGCACACTTCAGGGAGCGAAGATACCTGCTTCAAAGCACACTGCACTGATTTAAAACCTGAAGAAGGTGGGTGGGGTGCAAAAACCAAAATGGAGGCAGCCACTCCTCCCTAAATAATCAAAAGCAACATTTGGTATTGCACATCAAAAAAACTTTGTTTAAAAAAAGCACAGATGCACACTGGTGTGTCAGCAATATATACATACATTCAAATTAAAAAAACAGTGGCACACTATGGACTAAAGAAACTATCAAAAGGGACATAGTCTCATGACTAAAGTACTGTATAATGCACAAGTAGTATAGGCCCTGTATTGTGCTTGAGTATGAGTTACACTGTATATAGGATATCTGCTCTTTCCTTTAGACTTTGGTTGGGGCCTTCCCCAAAAACACTTTAAGTAATGCTTATATAACACATTGATTCATGTGGCGAGTTCTCAAAAAGTAATAGGGGGCTAGTGAAAAGTTTTATGATTTTTCCGGGGCCCCTTTTGTGGTAAAAAGATATTTGCCTGAGTTGCTCCTTACCCATCTATATCACATAGGAAAAGTACAGACTCATTTTGGGAAAAACCACTAAAGGACACAGGGGGAAATCATTGTTTTTTCTTTTAAAATTGCTGTCTGGACGTGGAAAAATCAGACAGTGCCCCAACCCGGAAAAAACCCAAAAGGGGGGGGGTTTCCCTTTTTTACTCACGACATCCCAAAAAAACTGGGAAAAACACTGGAGTGAGTGAAATTTGGGGTAATGTGGTATTTCCTAAAAATTTCCCTCTTTTTTTGTTTTTTTCTCCCTTGGGAACCGGGCACCCTTTGATCTGTTGTTGGCAGGGTTTCTAGGGGTTTAGGGGGATATAGGGCCCTTACCATTTTAAATGGAATTTGCATTACAAAACCCGGGATGAGTCAAGCTGAGAGGGAAAGGGGAAAACTTAGCAGCACTCAATTATTTTTCATCTTTAAATGCTTTACAAAGCTAAAAAATTTGGGAAATAAATTTGTTTCGGGTATTTAGGGCCTTTTGAAACCAATGTCGCAAAGGGGGCTTACTGTTTTTAGATCACTGGGTATACTTTTAGGTGTACCTGATTGAATTTAGGGATGGATGACCTTTGCTAGGTAATAATGTTACATGCCAACATTGGTGCAATCATCCAGTTTCTCACTATCCAATATAATCCCGAGCATGTCCATTATTTTAAACCTTCATACCAAAAAGTTAAATAAAAGCTTTAGGGGTGTTTTAATGACGGGGGATATTCATTTAGGCGAATGTATGAACGGGGCTGCGGCAGGGGCCCGGGTCTTTTCGGGCCCCAAAAATTTTAGCGCCAGCTTGTTTGCTGTTTTGTTTAAAAGGGAAACGGGGGGCATTTGAACGTTTGGGCCCCAAAATTTATTGCCTTTTGGGTTGGGGGGCAAATTTTTGGCGGCCCTAACTGGGTGGAACGGGAGATACCTTTTAAAATGGTTTTCCTGAGGCCCAAATTTTCGTTTTCTGTGCTAGAATTGCCTTTTTTATGAAACTGCAGTTTGACCAGGTTCCCTAAATTTGGCGCCTTCAATTTATTTTGGCAGAAAAATTGGGATTAAATGCCATAAAAACATATATGTCGCCCTTTATTGTTTATGGGAGAAAGATCCGAAAAACAAAATAAAAGTTTTCTATAAAGGGAATTTAAATTTTCCTGACGGAAAGAGAGTCCTTTTAGCCTCTATTTGATTTGTAAAATGCAAAAAAAAAAAAAAAGAAAGAAAAGTATAGCGTGCAGGAGACAAAGCTATTCTATATAACTGCATTCAGTAGAAAAAGTATACCCCTTTAAAAGTACACAAATTTTTGTTTTAATATAGGATTTCCCCCAGCGGATGGTTTTTTTAAAAATTTTTAAAAGGGAAAAGGGTCATCAAAAAAAGGGCCCTTTTTGTTTAATCCTTTTCTTTATGTTAAAATTTTTTTTTAAGAAATTTTTGGGATAAGTTTTTTTTAAATTTTTTTATAACCCTTAAAATTTTTTTTTAAAAAAAATTTAAAAATTTAAAAATTTTAAATCCTGCCCGTTTTCACTTTGGCCCCTAAACCCCCAAAATTTTTCTGACCCCTTTTGTTGTGTAGAGAAAGATTTTCAGGAAAATTCCCATCTTTTTTGGGGACCAAAAGGATTACCTGGGAAAAGTGGGCCCAATGTGTATAGATAACACGGGATCCCTCTTCACAATAAGGGGGATGTCACAGTTCCCCTTTCCCCCTCCCCGCACACTGTTTCTTTTCCCCGGTTTACAGACATGTTTCCCGAAATGTTTCCCATAGAAGTCCAAAAGGGATGATCCGTTCACGCCTCCTATTTTGCCTTTTTTAAGCTGCTTTAAAACCTCTTAAATGCTGTTAAAGCAGTGCAGGGAAAGGGAAAGATTTCCCAAAATTTATTTTACAGTACAGAGACTGAAATTTAGAAAAAAATTCAAAACAGGAAAAAAAAAATGGAAAAAGAATAAAAAAAATATGGATCAGGGTTTTTGTTTTTAAAAAGTTTTTTAAAAAAAAAAAAAAAAAGGCCCACAGAGTCCCTTTTAAAAAGGGACCCGATTAAAGTTTTGCCGGGTGTTAAAGCAATTTGGGGGGCCGTATTTTAAAATGATTTGGGCCCCCGCCCCTTTGAAATTTTGAGCTTAAGAAACTGGAAGAACGTGGACACCTAGAGTGAAAAGGAAGATGGAACAGCACCTAGTTTTCTTCCCCTCGCCTTGTAAGGGGTTCCAAAGGGTTTTGAACCCAAAGGGTACCTTTTAAAATGTTTTCTCATTACAAAAGAATAACCTTTTAAAATGAGGAAAGGGAAAAACAAGACTTTTACTAAATACATGGCTCTTTTGATATTGCTTTGGTCGGGAGATAAGAGATTTTATCGGTTCTGAGTGCATAAAATGTTCTAGGTTTTAAAATTAAAATCTCCCTTCCCCAATTTTGACCCGAAAGAAGGAGTTTATGGTCACCGGTTTTGGCAACCTTAGTATCTCTCTAAAAAGATTAAATGGTTTACACTTGTTTTCACTCCTTTGGGTGTCCCGTGGTGTTTTTTTTCTTACGATAAAATTTTTCCCACCTTATGTTGTAAAGGGTCAGCTAGATTTAGAGGAGCTAAAATATGTAATCAGGATATAAAAACCAACCCCCCCCCTTACCAGGGTTTAATTTCAAAGTGGGGCTCTGTAAAATAGCATGGTGAGAAAACCCTTTTAAAGAGAACCTGTCACATAATTTTTGCCCCCCTTGCTGAGAACAGCACAAATTTGTGGCCCAAAATTTTGTTTCCCGCGCTGTGTTCCCTTATTCTGTTTAAAATTTCTATGTTTTTTGGGTTTTTTTTGCTCAAAACCCGCCCTTTTTTGCCCGAGAAAAGTGATGTTTTTCAACCTCCCCCCCTCACAATGATTAAAATTTTACTTTGGGAAAAGGTTGAAACCCTGCGAGTAACTGGATGGGGGGGGCAGGGGTAGTCTTTTTGGGGGGTTTGGGGTAACATGCTCATGAATAAGATTTTTAGCATTAAATTTCTCTAAAACTACAGATCTTACAGAATAAGGGCACCCGTGGGGAAAAAACAGCAGGTTTTGGGAAATGGCTTTTTGATGTTTCCTCAAGCAAGGGGGGTGGGGATAAACTATGTGACAGGTTTCCCCTTTTAAGGGGTAGGTTCCAAAACGGTTTCTTTTCCCTTTTTATTCAGAGGTTAACCTTAAAGGGGGTTTTCCCCCATGCTTTTTTACAGGGGCCAACCCGGCAAAATTCAGGGCATCGCTTCCTGATTAGTCTGTGGGGGGGTTTTATAGCAGGATTTTTCATATTTATCCTGCCAAAGGCCCAGGTTTTTCCTGTTTGAGGGGATTTGTGGTTTTTAAAAAAGAGACAGGTGGCCAGTAACTAGGGAAAAACTTTTGAAAGGATTGTATCTTTGGCTTTTGTCCCCCAACTTGAAGAGAAAAAAAAATGGGTTTAAAAAGCATTTTGGGATTTTTCTTCTTTGCTAAATGTTTAAAGCCCAATCAATGGAAAAAAGGGAAAAAAATCCTTTAAAACTTCTTTTGGCCCCCAAAGCAAAAAACTATAAAAGGGCCCCCCACCTGCCATATGCCATTTGTAACACTGGTGTCGTCTTATTTTTGTAAGTGCCGCCACTTTGGCTTTGAGGGTTTTAACGTGCCAAAACCCAACTCTATCTACAACCCCCATTTAGTAAAAAGAAAATGTTCAGCAAATTACCAATTTAAAAAAAAATGAAAAAAATGAGATTTTTAAAAAACCCGGTTTTAGATTTTTCTACATTTTTTTTTGGTTTCAGCCCGGAATAAAAAAGAAAGGGTACTGCAGTAAATTTTTTAAGGTTTTTTTTTTTTATTCTTTTAAATTTTGGAGAATCCCCCCATACCTTTCAACAAGATCCAAAAAAATTAAAGTGAAAAAAGGCTGGATGCAGAAAATCCATGGGAGGGATGTATGAAATTGGTGTTTTTCTGCCAAAAATTTTATGGCCGGCCATTTAATAGCCTAGAATGCGCCCGATTTATAAATCTGCTCTACAGCAGGTCATAAATCAGGCGCATTTTAGCACTAGTATAACACTTAGGCTCAGGTAAACCACTTTGGAAGTGGTATACCTGTTCCAGCAGTAATGCACCTAGAAATGCTGTAACGGAGCTATAAACATGTACAGTGCCTTGCAAAAGTATTCGGCACCCTTGAACTTTTCAACCTATTGGCACATTTCAGGCTTCAAACAAAGATAATTTTTGGGTGAAGAAACAACAACAAGTGGGACACAATTGTGGAACGAAATTTATTGGATATTTTGAACTTTTGTAAAAAAAAAACAAAAAACTGAAAAGTGGGGCGTGCAATATTCTTTGGCCCCTTTACTTTCAGTGCAGCAAACTCACTCCAGAAGTTCAGTGAGGATCTCTGAATGATCCAATGCTGTCCTAAATGACTGATGATGATAAATATAATCCACCTGTGTGTAATCAAGTCTCCGTATAAATGCACCTGCTCTGTGATAGTTTCAGGGTTCTGTTTAAAGCGCAGAGAGCATCATGAAGACCAAGGAACACACCAGGCAGGCCCGTCATACTGTTGTGGAGAAAAGCCGGATTTGGATACAAAATGATTTCCCAAACTTTAAACATCCCGAGGAGCACTGTGCAAGCGATCCTATTGAAATGGAAGGAGTATCAGACCACTGCAAATCTACCAAGACCTGGCCGTCCCTCTAAACTTTCATCTCAAACAAGGAGCAGACTGATCAGAGATGCACAGCTGAGGTGGGAGAGTCTGTCCATAGGATAACAATCAGTCGTACACTGCACAAATCTGGCCTTTAAGGAAGAGTGACAAGAAGAAGCCATTTCTCAAAGATATCCATAAAAAGTCTGGTTTAAAGTTTGCCACAAGACACCTGGGAGACACCAAACATGTGGAAGAAGGGCTCTGCTCAGATGAAACCAAAATCCAACTTTTTGGCCACAATGCAAAACGATATGTTTGGCATAAAAGCAACACAGCTCATTCCCCTGAACACACCACCCCACTGTCACACATGGTGGTGGCAGCATCATGGTTTGGGCTTTTCTTCAGCAGGGACAGGGAAGATGGTTACAATTGATGGGAAGATGGATGGAGCCAAATACAGGACCATTCTGGAAGAAATCTTGTTGGAGTCTGCAAAAGACCTGAGACTGGGACGGAGATTTATCTTCCAACAAGAAAATGATCCCAAACATAAAGCAAAATCTACAATGGAAGGTTCACAAATAACCGTATCCAGGTGTTAGAATGGCCAAGTCACAGTCCAGACCTGAATCCAATGGAGAATCTGTGGAAAGAGCTGAAAACTGCTATTCACAAACGCTCTCCATCCAACCTCACTGAGCTCCAGCTGTTTTCCAAGGAAAAATGGGCAAGACTTTCAGTCTCTCGCTGTGCAAAGCTGATAGAGACATATCCCAAGCGACTTTCAGCTGTAATCGCAGCAAATGGTGGCGCTACAAAGTATTAACTTAAGGGAGCCAAATAATTTTGCGCGCCCCACTTTTCAGGTTGTTTTTATTTTTAATAACCGTTTAAAATATCTTATATATTTCGTTCCACTTCACAATTGTGTCCCACTTGTTGATTCTTCCCAAACAAATATTAAAATTTTATATCTTTATGTTTGAAGCCTAAAATGTGGCAAAAGGTTAAAAAATTTAAGGGGGCAGAATACTTTCGTAAGACACTGTAGCTTCACTACGGTTCTAGTGCGGAACATGTAACAAATAGGGCTGCGCCTGATATCGGGCTGAAAAGATGCCAGATATCTGGTGCAGCACCCTTCGTACTTGCTGTCCTATGTGTCTACTAACAGAGCTTAACTAGGACCAAGTATACAACCAGCCTCGGAGTGGGAGGGAATTTTGAGCCATGGAAATCCAGGCCTATAACACCCCATTTACCTACAGCCTCAGTGAGTTTATGTATGTAGATAGATATTAGGGCATGCCTAAATAAACTGGCAAACTCTAAGATAGCCTGAAGCTAGTCTCCTACAATTGTATTAGGCTGGTATCACGATTTGTAAAATGCATTTGTTGTTGAGCGTATTTATTCAACTGGAAATATAAGAAATATAAATGTACTAGAGAATTGCCACAAACTACCTGAGAAAATAACGTACCTACAGCAGCGAAAAGACCCACCCAAAGAGCTTCATTGGTTGATTTTTCTACACCATAAAAACATATGTGCATGCATGTTGGAATTTTTTGATGCATTTTTTTTGCAGGATCAAATGATTACTGATGGGAAAAAAAGCAGTAAAATAAAAATGCCTAAAAAATATATAACTACAAAATCTGGTTTTTGACACTTAATCTTCAGACGAAATTCCATGCAAAATCCAAGGGGCCTACAGGTTCCTTTCATGCACAAGTATAAAAGACAAATACCAACCTGATCACAGTTTAGCGATGTGGTCTGATGACATGGTAGATCCCAATAAAGCAGTTAGTTTCAAAGATTTAAGGACTTAATACAAGTGCAAAAATGGATCCACATTACACGGATTTAAAACTGGCCTTAGGATACATCATGGGAAACTGAACTAATAGGTTACATTTCTCATGTCATGGGTTAAAGTCAGCAATAAAACCTTCTCTTCCCCCTCTGAGAACAGAGATGTGGCAATGATCTGAATGCACTTCTGATGGCGACACAGTGCTATGGCACTAGATGGAGCCTTATTTTTTTTTGCTTAATTTAGAACACTTAACCGGTAAAATAGTTATGGCTTCTGTACATCAACGCACTGTCTATCCATGGGCTTTGGTGAATTGATAGTAAAAAAGTCTGTTTATGTACAGAAGCCATAACTATTGTTCAGGTTAAGTGTTCTAAATTCAGCAAAAAAAAACAAAGCTCCATCTAGTGCCATAACACTGTTTCGTACTGTATCTGTATATAGACAGATGGGACTCTTAAGCAGATTATCATTACTAGTGTTGGGCTTTGGATTTGGCCCTAAATTGAGCTTGGAGTGAAGGTATTTAGAGGTTAATTTACCTTTTTGCATTGCTCCGGGCCTCATGTCACTTCCACTACATTATCACTCCCAGTGCGGTGCCCAACCTTACTACCAGTTACTCTGGGTCACCACTTTGTTTCGAGAACCCCAAGGAAGGGCGGACATAGTTCACAACATTCAACCTCTTTCTGCGACACAGGTGTAGCCTAGGAAAACCGAAAGAGACAATGCATGGGCTCACTGGCAGGAGCGAGGCTGCATATTAAATTAACCCCTAAACACCCTAAATTAACCCCTGAAACCCAGTTATGATTAGGATTTGGGACAAAGTTAGAAATAATAATAGGGCTCAAGAAAAAGAATCCGGCTTTGGGACCTCCTAAACCAGCATCAACCTTAACAGGGATCTATTCTAGTAACAGTTATTGCTCATATTGACTGTTCTTCCCTCTTGTATGATCAGTGTCTGCAGATGCATTCAGGCCATGGCAATTATGCTTCCGGTCATGTGAGAAATTCTGAGTTCCAGCAATATATTTGTAGATAAAGCCACAGTAATCTAGGGCAACACTTGTGTTAATGACTTTGCGGTCCTTGGCTTTGGAATCTAATGGCATAACATTACTGTTATATAAGCAGCTATTGCCAGTTACTGCGGCTGGAACAATACATGCAGTGCTCGACCAGAGGTGAGCCCTTATATGCACTTTGGCAGAGCACCTCAAGTCCTTGTCAAAATGATATTTCATTTGACAGCTACCTGGACAAAAGAGCTTTCAAAAGAGATTTTTCTCGGTGCCAAGTTCCCCGGTGTGTGGCAGGATGTTCTGCAGGCTCTCGATGCTGGCCGAAAACAAACACATAATATTCTTCCTACTTATTCATGTTACAAAACATCTAGAGCCAAATACATAAGCTTTATCGATTCTCGTAAGGACTCTGAAGTTTATTGCTCTGACACTTTACAGCCACGCAGTAATGGACTGTGCTCTGGGGACAGCAGATAGCTCAGCGAAATCTAAAGCTACAGACAGATCACCATACGTCTCAAGGAAAGGTGCATCTGCAGGAAGACCGTGAAACCTCTGGAAAAGGACAGATTCTCAGTCCGGTCATGTATTATGCATAGTGCTGAGCGATTATTATCGACAAAGTTGAAATCGGCACAGTTTTTATGTTGATCGAAATTTTTAGATCATGTGATAATTTAGGTTAAAATCTGTGCATCATCTATTAAGATCTCGCCATTTTTGGCGCTTCCTGTCATATTGGCTGCCAGCAAATCAGCTTACAGAATAGAGCAGGGTGAGATGTGTGTGCGACGTCATGACTGGGATGTGTATGGTTGCGATTGGCTGGAAAAATCACATGACCTCGTTTTACATAGAACATGTTTCCTGTTCAGCCTCAGTGTCTCTCAGCGTCTCAGAGCAGAAGGACGTGCGCTCTGTCTGTGTCCAAACAGCTCAGCGAAATTATTCTATTTCTTCACAGAGAAACCTCTACTCTTAGCTGGGATCCTTACAATTTAGTTAGATTAGAGATTGGAAGATTTTATATAGTTAGGTAGAGAATTTTAAAGGAGTATCTACCGCTGTAAAGTCACAAAGGGGAGCGGGGGGGGGGCCCGCGGGCGAACACAGACAAGCTCTATAAAGAATACTGGATAAAGTTCACCAAGACTTAGTGTAGACATTGCACTGCAATAGCTTTATTATTAACAGTTTTCTATTGAAATATTTCCTGGATATTGGGCAGCCTGAACTTATAGGATACACATCTTTTCTAGTAACTGCAGGTCTCTTTGTTAGGTGCAAAACTCCACTTTTATTATCAGTATACATTTCAGATAGGTGTTCATTTTCAATTTTGCCATTCCACCTTTGTTGATATATCCACCTTGCAGTTAAATTTGAATACAGCAATTTTATAGTCACCACAGGTGAATTGAAAGGTGCCAAAAATATCTTGTATTATACGAATACATAACAGATACGTGTTTTTTCACTTTGGCGCAGGCCAGCTTTGTGAAAGATCTACTTTGCAGTTAAATTTGAATTCAGCAATTTTGTTTTGATTTGAGGGATTTGAGAATAGCTGTGATTTGCCGTCTTTTAATAAGAGACTTTCCAAAACTCTTCCATACCTTCTCAAATTTTTATATTTCTGAACATGGAGCGAAATTCAGGTGGTAAGCGAGCAAAGAGGGGGGTAGGACATGGAGGTAGAGGTACGAGAGAAGGTGCTCCTTCCAGTGCTGGCGACAACACGCATGCCAGCGGATCGTCAGTTGCAGGACCGTCAGGCCTGTCATCGCTGGGTCAGGGCCCTGTGAATCTCAGTAACGAACAGCGTCGCCAATCTGTCCTTCAGTGGTTAATGCAACCTGCATCCAGCAGTCTTACCTCCTCGTCCTCCCAGTCACGGCCACAAATGTCGTCATCAGCATCACCAGCATCCGTTCAACATGAAGCAGCCCAAATGTCAACTCGTGTACCCACCACTGTGGATAATCCATTTTCTGAAGACCTCTTTGATGACAAAATGCGGTTGGGGTCAGAAGGCATGTTAAAGATCAAGAGGCCAAAGAGGATGATTTTCTCTGCTCTGACGCCCAGTTACTGATGCCATCAGAGGAGGAGAAGGAAGCCGGTCAATCGGCAAAAATCCCAGGCGGTCGGCAACGCCTTGCAGTCCCTCTTGCTTGTAGCCCACAGCTCCTGGATGCAGAATGTCAGGACGACGAAGTCACCTGTGTTGATGATGATGATGACGACACTGCGGATCCAACGTGGACTTTTCAGCAGAATTGGCTTGCGAACGCTTCATCACTGGACGAGGAGGAAGACGATGGGGTAGTGTCAGTACGGGTTCCGCCTCAAAAAGGGAGAGGGCGGTCGCAGAAGTCCGCTGATATGATTCCGCCAGCCACGGTCAGCGCAAACCCCGCTCCTCGCTTATTGCCGTCAAAAAGGTCCAGGACCTCTCAAGCCTGGGCCTTCTTTAACCAAGCCTCTGATTCACCCAGCGATGTCATATGCCACCTATGCCGTAAACGCATAAGTAGAGGCAAGAACCTTAGGTGGTTAACCACCACCAACATGTCTAGTCACATGCAGCGAATGCATGAGTTGAAATGGAGGCAACACTTGGCCAAAAAAGGCCAGACCGACGCCGGGCCTCCAACCACTGTCACACTCTCTGTCTCCGCCTCCTCCTCCGCCACCACCAAGCGTTCCTCAGCTGCCCATGTCTCTCAGAGTCATGATCAGGGATCAGCCTCTGCTTCAGCCTCCACCGTCGCCCGAGTACCACCAGCACCACCAGAGACCCATCCTACCCCTTCTCCTTCCGCCAGTTGGACGACCTGCACGCCGTACAGCGGCCAGTCTAGCAGCCAGCCTTCTGTCTTCCAGGTTTGGGAGCAGAAGAAACACTTTAACCCAAACCATCCCAAGGCCAAAAGCCTAATGTCGGCATTGCCAGCTTTTGGCCCCTTGGAAATTTTCCCTTTCCATCTGGTGGACACGAGGGGTTCCCCCACCCCAGGGCCCCTTGCCTCCCCCAATCCAATCCCGAGCGGCTTTTCTTTGCCAGAAAAAGCCGTCCTGCCCGGGCCGCCACGGTCATCTAAAATTTCAAGCGCTTGTCTGCATCTGGGGCCCGGAAAAGTCCATCTACCATAACTGGATTAGTAAGCAGGCCAAGGCCCTATATCTCTGTGACAGCCACTGGGTGGCGGGGTGGATGTTTCAGGGGGTGCGGTGGTCTCAGGCCGGCGAAACCCCTTTTCAAAACCGCGGGGTGGTGCAGGGTTCTTTCCCCAAGGTCCTCTGGGGGCATACGTGCCCAGAGAAACCACCCGTGTTAAAATTAATCTGTCTTGGGCCCTTCCCCACAGGTCAGGAGTGTGGAGGCTCTCCGCAACGAACCGACCGGCTGGGTGCCAAGAACCTTGTCCGGGCAAGGGGGTGTGCGAAAAAGGGGCAAAATCTGCTGGCCGCCCTTAAAGACGGTGGCTGGGCACACCCATTGCCTGGCACAGTCATGAACCTTGTCGTCCAAAATTTCTAAAGAGCTCCCCGGGTCTGGACTGCCTCTGAGGAAGGTCGAAGTTAAGTTCGCACTTCCGCCCTTCGCACCCCCTTCGTCCCGCCTGGTGTGTTGCAGCGTCAGCTCGGCCCCCCCGTCAACCGTCTCATTGTTGCGTGGCAACACCTGGAATTCCCCCCTCCACATGCCCAGGATTTTGGGGCGCGCAAAAACCATTAGAGTACGAAGTGACAAATGGCCTGAAATCAGCGGGGGACCTCGGGGGGTTTAGCCACCCAGAGTGGGGAGGTGAAAGGCTCTGCACCATCCTTGCCTTTTTTCAACAAGCCACCAAAATGGTCAGTGCGGACAATGCCCTTGTCAGCATGAGCATTGTGGTGATCTTAGTTCTGGAACGATCGTTGGACACTCTGAAACAACAGGTCCTGCCAGCGATGGAGGAGGAGACGGACACAGAGCCTCTCTCTCCATCAAATCCACAAGGCCCGACAGTTTCACAATTTCATCGGTCTTCATTAGGCAGTGGTTCGGGGTCCAGAGCTAGTGCAAGGTGGCGCATCAGCTCTCAGGGTGCATCATCTCAGGCAATCAGGGCTGTGTGTTGAAGCTGTGCCGGAGGCAGCGGAGAGGAGGAGGGAGGAGGAGGAGGTATTCCTAGACACACGATGTTACCGACGTCCTGCCTTGGAAAGAGGTTGGCGCGAATTTGAGGCGGAGGAGAAAGATGAGGAAGATCAGTTTGCTAGTGCCCCTCGACCCAGAGGCTTGGGAAATCAAGGCTCCATCTCTCACATGAGTGCTTGGATGCTCCATTTCCTCCAACATGATCCTCGCATTAAGGACATCAAAATTAAAAAATAGTTACTGGGTGGCCACCCTCCTGGATCCCCGGTACAAAACAAAACTCAGCACTTTCCTTCCACTCACCCAAATAGAGAGTAAAATGCAGGAAATGGAGACCTTGCTGATTGATCAACTGGAGACATCTGTTGCGTCTGCTTCACGTTCCCCAAATGTCACGGTGGAACATCATCAGCGACGTGACAGCAGTAGAGTGCCAAGTAGCCGTATCGGCAGCAGCAGCAGCAGCAATGGTGGCAGAAGCCTAATGGGTGACCTCTGGCAATCTTTGTTTACCACCTCACCAACGCATGCAATGCAGGGCACACATCCAACACACAGAGACCAGCTTAAGATCATGGTGCACGACTATCTGCGTCTCAACACCGATGTTTTTGTATGTGTTCCGGACCCAATAGACTTCTGGGTATCCAAAATGGACGAATGGCCCGAACTGGCTCGCCACGCCATAGAGGTGTTGTCCTGCCCAGCAGCCAGCGTCATATCTGAGCGGACCTTCAGCACAGCTGGAGGAGTCATTACAGACAAACGCATCCGGCTTTCCACAGATAATGTGGATCGTTTGACTTTCATCAAGATGAATCAGGCATGGATCTCTGATGATGTTGTGGCCTCGATTGCCGAGGTCACCGATTAGTTGCCGGTCTACTTCACATTCCTCTTCAAACAGAAATGGTCCTCTTGAAAAATGTTTTTTAAAATGATCATTTCTTACTGCAATTTTTATTCTCTTTTCCCAACAGTTTATTTTGCTGGTTTTGCTGTGAGGAGACTGTAAAAGACAGCAAGGTTTCATGACAACACCGTATTCCATTTACTCACTTTATCTTTAGAAGTTTTTGCATTGTCAATGGTTTTGAGGTCATGTTGCTGTGAGATACAGCTATAATTATGGTCCTTTGGAACAGAAATGTGGCTTTTAAGGCCATGTTCACATGGCTTAAAATGGGCCGTAATTACGCGCCGAAGTGCGCCAATTACGGGCCGAAAACGGCCCATTCATTACGGTAATTCACAGTTCTCATAGAGAACTATGGATTATGTCTCCTCTCCCCGCCCGGCGGGGAGATAATTGACATGTGAATCATAGCGGCGTATACGCGCCGCTGGCAATTCAAGTCTATGGGCCGGCGAAGTGCCGGCCTCCTGCTCAGTCCCCCGCTCCCGCCCCGCCCCCGGTCACACGCGTAATTGTGGGGTGTAATTACGCCCTGCAAATACACCGTGTGAACATGGCCTAAGTGGCATTTCTCCCTCACAATTTTTAATAGTGGCTGAGAAGTCATATTTATAATTTTTTGGGATCATGTTGCTGTGAGATACAGCAATAATCATGGTCCTTTGGAACAGAAATGTGGCTTCTAAGTGGCATTTCTCCCTCACAATTTTTAACAGTGGCTGAGAAGTTATTTTTATAATTTTTTGGGTCATGCTGCTTTGAAATGCAGCAATACTACAGGTCCTATTATAAAAAAAAATGTTGTTTCTAACAGACATTAGTTCTTCACAATAGTCAAGAGTGGCTCAAGGGTGATGGTGCTGTCAGAAACAGGCATAGGTAGGACACTGTTAATGGACACATATTGCAAAATGACTTGTTTTTGCAAGATCGTTAACATAGCTATCAATCCCTGTATTGAAACAACCCATTTAATACAATTAAAAAAAGAGAAACAAAGACATGGCGGGATTCCATCCTAGAAAAACTACTAAAAAACTTGCATGTACAAAATAGCTGGTAAAAAAATTCCTCTGAATTGTACAAGGGAGGTACAGGAAAACTTGACCAGATGTAGGTTATTCAGAGGACATGGAGTATGGAGCACGGACAGAGAACAAGGTAGAGAGACAATTTCCTCCAGCACGTTGAGTAAAATAAGAAAAAGAATGCCAAGAAAAAAAGGGCACCTGGGTGGAACAGGAGCGTTAACCACCAGTATTTCCAAGTGAAGTTCAATTGGTCCGCACTCATACGGAGGGGCAAGCGCTACCCAGGACAGGGACAGTATATGTCCAGTGAAACTCAAATGGTGGTTGAAAGACTCCTTTTTCCGGCACTTTTTAATCTGTGGGTCAGACAGGTTTAATGGTCATTCTGCAGTACAGGACAGATAGAGTTAATGTCCAGTTCAACTAAAATGGTGGTTCAAAGACTCCTTTTCCCGTTTTTGCACTTTTTATATTTGGGGTCATGCAGGCTTTAGGGCTTTCGGGCATCGCTGCGTTCCAGGACAGGGATATTCAATGTCCAGTTCAAGTAAAATGATGGTTCAAATCATACTGCCTTCTGGCACTTTTTAATTTGTGGGTGATGCAGGTTTAAGGGTCAGGCTGTGGTACAAGACAGGGATAGTGAATGGTGTGTGATTTTTTTTTCTGTGGCTTTTATAACCTAAGTGTGTTGCCTAAGATGTAGCACGTATCCATTTGACTGTTGTGGATGTTAATTCCAGCTTCTCCAGCCCTGTTTGGGTGTAAGAATGAAGGTGTTGTTGCTCTCCCATAGACTTTAATGGTCATCGCTCATAATCGACCACTCACTATCGACTATATTGTCGATGATGGTCGACTATCGACCATCGACCGATGTCGATGGCCAACGCAATCGCTCAACACTAATTATGCATACTGACCATCTCCTTTGAGAAAATCCCTCCATACACAACCACTTTTTAAGGCAATATTGGGTAGTCATCTTAAATAGGTTTTTAAAGAACACGCCACATAGCCTGTATGAGAAAAAAACACCACAATCTGCCATATTTAGTTTTTGCATAACTATTTTGGGAGGAAAAATAAAGCAACAAAATATCTTTATTAATACAAATTGGGGCTTTTTTTCTAAAATAATTTGTTTGGACACAAGTGAATACATGACTTGTGAAAAAAAGCATACAAAACTAAATAAAAGATGCAAAAAGAAAAACAAAGGTTTACAGTGGAAAAAAACAACCTGCAGAAAAAATACAAAACCTACAGCATGACGGGCAAAAAACAAGTTTACTGGCTTCCAGCTAGTTTATGGCTGCTGCAATTTTGCAGCAAATAAGTTCACAAATTTAAAAAAAGAGGTCACGTACCTGAATGAGACATATCGCCACTGAAGCCCACGGGCTACTTTACTTTTGAATATGCCCCTAGGTGAAGGAGAAATCCACTAATATGGCCCAAAGAAAGTATCATGCATTTATTTATTTATTTATTTTTTGGGCATTTTTTGTGATTTCAACCTGTTTGCAGCAGGTAAATAGAAAGTTGTTAAAAACTAAATTTGCATTTATGGTATCCTAGCATTTACTGTATATTCCAGATGGAGCACGCTCTGTGGGATTTTTATGGGCAGCTGTGTTTTACTCCACAGACTATCTTCATATCTTGGTGTAAATGAATGTTGTTTTTTTTTGCTGCATTATTTGTGGTGTTTTTTACCTTTGCAAGATTGGCTGCGAATCATCTTGCTAATTTGTTTGCACAAGGATCACACTAAAATCTTCCCAAAAACTTTTGCTGCAAATTTTGCATGCTCTGGAAGTTTACAAATTCCAGACACATGTGGCAGAAACTGACCTGTAGTAAAGATTTTTTTAAAATCCACAGCATGACAATTTCTAATGCAAATTTCCATTGGATTTTTATTGAAATGAATGGTTAAAATCTGCATGATGCGTTGCATATTTCCATGTGCAGATTTTCTGTGGACAAATTAAGCAGCAAATTCCTCCCATAGGCACTCACTTTAAGTCATATCTATCACATGATTAAATTACAGGATAAGCAGGCACAAAAAAATGGCACTCAAAACTCAAGTACTAAAAAAAAAAAATTTAAATAATTTACCAAAAACAGAAGAAAAAACCGCGTGAAACAAAAAAACCTGGCATTTTCTGATGTATTTTTTTTAAATGAAGTCTAAAGCAGCCATATATCTAAAGCTCTAGCACATTCCAGGACATTTATGATGGATGCACAATCAATGGGCTTTATGAGCTAAGAAAAAAGTTATCTTTGTTTTCACTTTAATAATGGAGAAACTAGTCCATAGGCTTCACTTCATAATCCAGCTCCGACTCATATATGGAGTGGAGTTGTAATACTATACACAACCTGTAGACACAATTAGTGCTGTTTCTGTGAATAACAATCTGATACTACAACAGCCTAGTACACTAAGGCTATGTCTACACTGCAGTGGACAAAAAACGACCTGAAAACAAATGACTAAAAATGTTCATGAAACTGAGTTTTCTGTCCCCGTCTGTCAAAAGCAGTTGAAAAAAACGTCTGTTTTTTGGTGCATTTTTCGGAGCGTTTTTTGAAGCATCTTTGCTCTGCTTTTTAATGTATGCACAAATTAAGCCATTGGATGTAAAGTACACCCTACAGGTGGAGTTAACATGTTAAGTAGTCACTTCCTTTAGATCACTGTAGCCATTTTGAGCACATTGTCCTTTGTGTGCTGCTGCGTGCTACTACTTTATTAAATTTTGCACCAAATTCTTGCACCAAAATCCACAAAAACCCACATTATCTGTGCATACAGCAAGATAACTGTATTAGCTTCAAAATCTGTAAAGAACAGGATTTTAGCGGCAAAATGCCCAAAAAAGCATTATTGCGCCAAATTCCGTAAAAAAAACCCTATTTTTTGGCGTCAAAAGCTAGATCACTTTATTAGCGCCAAAATCTGTAAAGATACGGATTTTAGCCCCAAAATCCATTAAAAAAAACCTATTCTGGCGCTAAAATCCGTAACTAAATGTATTTTTAGCGTCCAACGCGAGATAACTTTATTAGCGGCAAAATGTGTTCAGTAAAGAATTTTAGTGCCAAAATCCGTAAAAAAAAAGGATTCTGGCGCCAAAATCTGTAAAAAAAAAAAGTATTTCTAGCGTCCGACGCAAGATAACATTTTGGTGCTAATAAAGTTAAGAAAAGGATTTTAGTGCCTAAATCCGTAAAAAAAATTTATTTTTAGCATCACAAACGAGAACTTTATTAGCGCGAAAATCTGTAAAAATAACACGTATTTTTAGCGAAAAAAATATGAATTGCGCAAAAATCGGTAGCGACCAAAGCATGATCATTTTATTACGGATGGTACAGACAAGGACACATCAAACACTTGTATGCAAATTTGTAAAGGATTAACCTTTGTTATCACCCATTATAGATGTAACTTGGGTTTGCTGGGAGGGTTTTCATTGAAAAATCGCGGCAAAAAACGCAGCGAAAACATACCAAAAGACGTCTGGGGCTTTCCATAGACTCCTGTAGTAAATTTTCTGCCCGGCTCTGGCGTTTTTTAGACCATGTTGCAAAAGACGACCAGTAAAAAAAACGAGCAGAAAAAAGAAGCTCACTGTAGGACAGCAGGAGGGTTTTTAATAGAAGTCTATGGGAGATGATTACAGTCGTTTTTCCAGCGTTTTTAGAAAACGAAAAACGCTGAAAAAACTGACATTTTTCTGTGCAGTATAGACATAGCCTTATTGTAAGCACTCCTGATAGTAGATGGGGTAGGGACAAGAGCATTTCAGGTAATTGCTATTTTGGCAACTCCCTTATATAGTTGTTATATTTTATAAATTGAATCTCTACTTCTAGGTCACAAAACTGTAAGCTTTTGACAGCGCTCATTGAACGACATGAAAGATCGACATCCAATCATGCAGTTTCCTAAAGGTTTTCCGGGTGTTTTTATTTCCTTGTGATTACCACCCGCTATCTAACAAGTGCTGAGGCGCCATTACAACTTGTGCTGTGCATTGAGATTCATCTGCTGCTTCTAACTGCCTCAAAAGTGCTTCAATTTTGCATGAGCAGTAATCTGGAGACTGGGAAGCATTACTGAGTGCTGACAGCCCAGATCATTAGAGAGAGCATGTAAATCCTCTGAACCAGAAATAAAAAGTGCACAGATTTTCTTTGTGAGACGGTTACCACAGTTTTAATGCAAAGCTCAAACCCCTGGCAGCTATTATCCAGCCTATTATTTTTTTATTTTCTCTTGTGTCTGTGTTTTTTTATGAAAATCACACCTGCCAAAAGTGGGAAAAGTATTCTAATTTGAACCTTTTAAATTAGTGTCAGTTTTAGCGACGGAGACCTATTGATAATAAAGGCCGGTTAATGGGCTAATTTGAACCATTAAAGACACAACGCTCCCATAGAAGTAAATCTGCCTAGCAGTGAAAGAATGTACGTGCGGCAGGATTCAATGGCGAATAGGGACATGCAGCACTAGAGCCATTTGCCATGAGAATTATGAAACCAGTATTTCTAAATTGCTGGAATGGAAAACGAATAGTTTATCAGGTTTATTAAAAAGTAGTTACCATGGGATAGACTATGGCAGTGATTTTTATTCATATGTGACGAAGAAGAAAAAAAGCTTCACACATTGCACAATGGTTTCACTGAGCAGCTCAAAATGAGTGACCACAAAATCATCGGGGCTCTACATACTTTTTAAATATACCCCTGTGTATCGGATAGGGTGTAAATGACCAATGTAGACTTGAAAGCATTATCATTACTTCTATTTCAATTGATTCCTACAAGGTCTTGTCCCACCAATAATCTGTATCACGTAACCACTGCATAGGCAATAAATTTATGCCCTGTGGGGGTCTAATTTCTGTGCCCTCCACTGTTCATGTTGGTTTGAATTAGATGTCAGACACCTAATTACACTTTCTCTCTAACTAAGACTTCCAAACACAGCAACAATGGTCAATCTCATACACAGTAAACAAACAATTTGCACAGTTTTCCCCATTGCATGAGATTTTTGGAACCCATTGTTTGATCATGGGGGTAAATGATTATTTGGGGGCAACCCCTTTTAATATCTAGTGCTCAAAAATTAAACTGCAGTGATTATACAAAAACCTCGGTACCATAGAAGGTTCAAAGACCCCTCTGATTCTCATCTCAAATATATTTGCAGACTGATGGTTGGTGGTCTTTAGATGGTGCAACATGTGTGCTTAATTTCAGATGTTAGAAGTAGTGTCACCCAAATAGGTCATATTTTGGTTCGAGAGCAGTTCAGGCAGATTTGTCAAAAGATTTGGGATTCAGGACATCCCAAATCCCATTAAAGTTTAGAGATCAAAAATAGAATGTGTGTTATTTACCCTGGAAAGCACTTGCAACAGCCAAATGCTAGTAAATTGCAGAGAAACCGACATGCCCTCTAAAGAACCCTATAAGGGGGCCCTTCACAGCTTATTTGGCCGGTTTGGGGGCCCGTACTGCGCCCGGGTTTTCCGCATACCGGCCAATCCGTCCAGTAATTACGGAAATCCCCCGTTCTCATAGGAAAGTGGATTCCGCGCTCCCCCCCCCGTCGGAGAATCCGCCGGGCGGGGAAAAAAGTGACTGCACTTACCCGGGCCAAAAACCCCCGGGGTAATGTAAGTCTATGGGCCGGGGGGCCACGCCCCGCCCCGCCCCCCCCCCTTATTCAAGTGGAATTGGAGCGCAACCCGGCTCGCAATTCCGTCTTGAATAAGCCATGTGCACACGGCCTAAGAATTCTAACCCCAAGTCTCAGAAAAACTTCAACCCTAGCCCTTTAACTAAAACTTTTAGTCAAACCCTAAGGCTCGGTTTACACAGCGGATTTTCAGCGGATTCAGTATTTGAAAGCTAAAATTTGAGGGTTTACATTAGTGCTAGTCCACAGCCGGATTTTTTACCATCCATTAAAATTGCCCCCGTTTCCCCATACTTCAATTGTACGGGGCCGACGGCAAATCTCAAATTTGTTGAAATCCGTGTCAAAAACCGTGGTCCAGCAAATGTCAATGTCGGATTTTGGATGCCGTTTCGACATTTTCTGTGTAGACTTAGCCTTACACCAACTTCAAACAAATGTTTCCACAAAAATTATATTTGGTACAAAGGGAATTCAATATATCACTGCAAATAATAATCCCTGTTAAAACATAACTTTTCTAGTTACTAAAATATTAATATTAAAACCCCTATTTTTTACCACTACATACCAATGATACAGCTACTGTGCACATCTGCCAGGGAGTAATCCCCGATAAAAGCGGTCCGTTTAATGAAGAAAATATCACTACATGCGTGTATAGACCCCTTTAAAAACCCCCAGCTATCCCGAGGTTCCCCATACAATATTAGGGTTCTCGGGGGTTAAAAATTTCTTCACTGTGGAAAAAAGGGAAAACCTATATACAAGCTATCTAAACACATTACTTCCCTTCGGTTGATAAATGGACTGATACTTAGCTTTTAATGCTGCCCGGGGATAAAGACGATAATTCCCGCCTCCTCTAGTAGTGGCACCCAAATAAGGGGATAAGAGCAAAAAGCTCTGTTCCCTTATAGTCTTAAATGGCCCGTAATGTATAATAATAAAGTCCCAGTGCTTACAAAAAAAATATAATGATTTATACCCGTTTCCAGGTTCCCCTGAGCATGTGTGATTTTCCTGCTCTTGGTTTTTCCGGCGTTCCCATGTTCAACGCGAGGGAAGTAAAATCCTGTCGCTTTCCGGTTAGCATCGCCGGAAACGACACCGCGCATATGCTAAAACCCGGGCCCCAAAAACCACGCGGCGCCCGGCGTTAAAAACAATGCACTGCGCATGTCAGGAGGAAACATAAGCCATATCTATACCAAGCTCCTGGATCGCGCCATACCTATAAAAAAGGGTTGCGTTACAATTCAAATTACTCCTAACCAAAATATACTGACTAACTGCCACGGAGTCAACCCTTGGCAAATGTAACTTATTCCTGACCCACCTCATCTGCCATGAATATGGTAATAAAAGACAATGTGCGGGACATCTATGTTTTGTTTTTCCCGGACAAATATTATATAGCAAAAAACATGTAGGTTGACACGGGTTTAAAAAACAGGGCCAAAAGAAGACATTCGGGGTACAAAAATTCATTGTCCTCAGCTGACATAGATTATCAAGCTGTAAGTAATCAATGAATATAATAAAAAATTAAAGATATGACACTGATACATGTTCATTGGTCAGACTTGAAAAGAGTCAATAGTGGTCCTCTATGGAGAGTGCGAACAGAGCAAAGCAATGTGGACAGGCCCAATGATAGAGTCTATTCAATAAAGCAACCAAATTGCAAAGTCTCATTTAGGCCCTTTGGTTGAACAGAATCCATACGATAAATCCATTGGGCCTCTTTACACAGGATTCGTCTATCCCATTCCCCTCCTCTGGGGGATGGTCTCACAACTTCTAAAATCAAAGTGCACAGTATGCTGTATCATCTAGGTATGTAGTGGTAATATATAGGGGTTTAGATATTAATATTTTAGATAGTCTAGTAAAAGTTATGTTTTAACAGGGATTATTATTTGCAGTGATATATTGGTTTAAATCCTTTGTTCATATACAATTTGTAGTATTTCTTACAAAGGGAATTCAATCACAAAATTCAGGTTGAATTTAACTGAAATCAGAACCTCAATAAGGTTCACCAAGAGGTCACAATTGTTTGTGAGAGAACCAAGATTAGGGTTATTTAGTTTAGAGAAAAGAAGGCTTCGGGGGGAATAATAAATATGTTTAAATACATCAAAGTCAATTAGAGATTTTCCCCCAAGATTTATTTAAACACAGGCTGTATCAAAAAAGGGGGGCATCCTTTACGTTTTGGGAACGAAATTTTCTCATAAACGTAAAAGGGGTTTCTTTCGTAAGGCAGTGAACTTGGAATTCTCTCCCAAAAGGGGGACGGGGTCAGGGAAATTTCAATAACCAGTTAAAAAAAGGTTTGGATGCATTTCGGGAGCGAAAAATAAAACAAGTTATATTTACTAGGATTCGGGGGAAGGGTCATTGATCCGGGGTTTTTTCTGATTCCCAGATTGATCGGGAAGGAATTTTCCCTAAAAGGGGACAATTGGCTTCACCCTTTGGGGGTTTTTTTTGCCTTCCTCGGAAAAAAACCTTACACAACGGGCTGAACAGAGGAACTTTTTTTTTTAGCCTTACAAACTATGAAACCAGTCTTGCAGGATCCCTCAGAGCTGTAAGTATATCGATCACATATGCTCTCTAGTACAGCTTTTCCATGGAGGCCTAGAAGCATCAAGCTTCCTCTGCAGCCTATCCAGCTACCTTTTATGGGCCTCATGAGGGGCTAACTACCTTTTTTTCCATCCAAACATTTTTTCATTATAAGAAAACTATGCGCCTTTTGGGCATTTACTGCCCGATTGGCCCTTAAAAAAAATGTCCACAGAAAGCTAAGATGTAAATTTTCCCACCCCCACTAGAATCAACCGGCGGACTTTGACAGTCTTCACTAATGGCTGCAGTTCGGCTCTAGTTGATTTACCAATTGCCATACTTGGCTTGTCACTTTTGGCCTACAACGTACATTTTATTTGTGACTATGACATAAATTTTCAAGTACATCAAAATGCTTTTAGAGTGCCATCGATAAATGCAGAATCCACTGTAAAAAAAAAATCATTTAAAAGGTACACATTCCGGGGCCTTTGAAAACCCAAAACATGTGTATTTTAATTTTTTCTTGTGTTCCATCTTAATGACATTTATTTATGTGGTGACGTTGCCACCCACTTGTGGGATTGAACGATCTTGCCAAATGTTAGGAAAAACATTTTGTTTAACCTTGGTGATGCAGCTTCTGGTATTCAATGAATTTCTAAGGGCACGCTGCTGTGAACCTTCCTTATATTAAATGCAATTTCACCTTGAATTTTCTCCAAAAAGAGGTTTTTTTATCCCCCAATCACACGGGGAAAAATAAAAACAAAAATAAGGGTAAAAAAAATTTTAAAAAGAAAACACATACAGAGAAAAAAAAAAAAATCAGAATGTTTATCTATTCAAGATCATCTGTAGAGCTTTACTTGACTCAACATGTTTATTAATTTAGGTATGGACATTCCTGTCATTTATATTCTGTCCTTGATGGGGGGGCTTATGCACATTTATAAGCCAATCTAAACATTCAGATCTGCAGTATAAGGCTTGTAGGAGTGAGGGCCTGAAAGCGTGATCTCTTAGGTCACAGCTACAAAGCAAATTTATATCCTTATTGCAGAATCATGTACGGTGCCCATTGGGGTTATTAAGTGCAGATTAATTTACATCACTGTAATTGTGCAGGACCTGTGAGTGACCGACAGGTTCCAGCAATAACTGGTCAAGATCAGATTAAACTCTAAATCCAACTTCTTAAACCCCTAGATGTGATGGTGAGTAATGACCGCAGCATTTAAGTGGTTTAACAAATGTAGGAGGTCCCATAGGGCGATCATGGAGTTCCACTGATGCAATGTACTCCAAAATGGATCATCTATCTACATCTGTCAATAATGCTTTAACTAGATTCAGTGGGACGATATAACTAGGGCAATTTTTTTACCTTTAACGGTTTAAAAAAAAAAACTTGAAATTTTTTTTCTGAATCTGCAATACCATAACTTTTCAGGTTTTCATTGTGCAAAACAGTAAAAACACATTTTGTAATACCATAATCCACAGAATAAAGTTAACACTTATACCACACAGTTATTGTAACAATGCGAAATTAATTGTAAAAAAATTACTTTCAGAAAGTATTAATAAAATGTAACCAATCGACCCAAAAAGTGTGCCACTTAAAAGTACAATTCCCCCTACAAACAAAAAGCCTCTGTACAGCTATGCTGATAAAAAATTAAAATAAAGTTCTGGCCCCTGTGGTGCAACAAGAAAAAAAAAAAAAAAAACTACAACAATAACAGGCCTAGTTGTTATTGAGTTTAAAATGGATTGTCTGGGATTAGAAAATATGTTCCTTTTTATTTTCCAGGAAGACACTTTTTTGTGTCTTAATTATATTTGTTACATACATGATCTAGTGCAATCCTTTTTTAGGCTCTGCATTACTAGATACAGCATATACACACACACATACACATATTATATTCTATAATATATATATTTAAAATAATGAAGATACATATGTGTGCGACAGGCTGTGGCCTAAACTATGCCCCCATGAGCCCATCTTGAGTGGCCACTCATCAGTGCAGAATTGCATGGTTCTTGGCCGTGCCAAAATTACACCGTATATTCCTAACCCTAAACGTAATGTTTCTATAAAAGAAAAATAGTTCTGGATCACAGTGAGCTTCCACTGCCAGTCCATGGAACATGATCCAAGCAAGAGAGTAACTAGCAGGCAAGTGGATGTTGGTGCTTAGCACAAAGTGCCAGGGGGAATATAAGAGTAGACACACTGCTTTGGTCAGATGCAAATCAAAAACTCGGATACATTTAAACATGTAAGCATAAAGCAAGTCCTAGTACCAAGGCGCATTTGCATTAATATGCTATGTACTTTCTGTGGTAGTGTGGCACAGCTCTTAATATTTCTAGGGACCTTTTACCACTGAGCTGAAGCAAGCAAATCGAGCCTGGTTCACTCTTGGTGGACCTTCCAGAAATAGAAGATATTTTCATTATTATAGCATTACATGGAAATGCTGCAAATTGGACATTAGGTGCATTGCCCTAAAAAATAAAGCTATTTGCCATGATCTCAGTTCTATGCAATTTCACTTCACGCTAGATCTTTTAGCGAGACTCTAAGGATCATCAAAGGACTGGAGCCGCGGCAGCGTCTTCCAGTACACAGGTCTAGGTCTTTACCAGCGATAGTTTCCGACTTTTCCACTTTTATGTAAATGTCTGATGCAAGGTGACTGTGCACTCGACTGCTACTAATGTAACTCTGATATTTAAGTACCTCAACTCCCAAACCACCAAACTGCTTTGAACTTGCTTGTTACCCTCATTATTAAAACATTCCCATAGCATGCTGGCGAGGCTTGTTTCTCATGCTTGCTGTTACAGGGGTTGGCAGGTTAAACACACATGCTCTTTGAATTTATATTTATGTTATCTGCTGCTTTTCCACTTCTCTCTTCACAAAAGACATCAAATTGCCTTCAATTTGTCTTTTGGGAAGCGTGGGGGTTTACTCCAGAGATGCGTTTTCTTCTTTATGTTCTTCTCCCTTATACAGGATCTCTCAATTTGCAGTAATTACTTTAGATAATATTTATTTTTGAGAAACAGGTCGTTATTTGCAAATTACGCCGGGGGTGATAGGTGGCACACAGCTCATTAAAATGTATCCCTTCCCAAAATCTTTCAGACATTACAGTATGTTATATTAGCCATGTTTTTAGATATACACAGCATACACCATGAATGTCCGTATACAGGCGTGCGCAAACTGTCATTAACCGCCTGCTCGGTGAATAGCAGCTCACTATGAGGCTAAAGAGAAATCAAAGGATTGGCTCGGCTTTTAGAGCTGTTAGTATTCTTGGTGCATCACAAATAGGAACATTCATCCCTTGAATCCCAGTTTTGTGTAGTTACAGCCCTGGGTTACATGCCACAATATCCTGAAAACTGTGAAAGAGGCCTTTCATCCTTGTTGATATCCACTTTTCTGTTCTGATTTCTCTTTTTTTTTTTATAAATCAAGTATTTGATCAACAAGTTCAAAGTACGATGCAGAGGGATGTTATACCAACACACCATAATTTACATCTATTTCAGTGATGTTTCAAGAGCCTAGTGTTAAGATCATAGTCCATGGCTCTTATGTATTCACAACTGTAGTTAAAGGGCTTGTCCAGAAAAAAAAGGGGTTTTTGTTTTCTCTGAAACAACAACATGTGCCTGGTACTGCAATGTATCCCATTCATTTAAAAGGTTATGCACATCTCCTAATTCCAGGTAAGGAAATGAGCTGGCCCAAGAAAACTAAGATGGCCGCGCTTTGATGTTGCGCTCTGTTTTCGTTAATGAAAATTGCAAATACAGCCGAGCAGGCATGCTCCCATAGAAATAAGTGAATATAGCTGATCAGACATGGCCGCCTCTCCATTTTCTTTGGCTACCATCTTCCCATCTCCTACCTTAAAAAATAAGGAGATGGGAATATCCTCTTTGCTGTGCTTCAATACTAGATAAAGCCAGTCAAGGGGTGCGGCTTCTTGTCTTTTTGTTTCCAATTCTGGGCAACCCATTTAACTTGCCCATTGAGCGTGGAGAATCTGGGAAGAAAATAGTATAAGCAATTTAGCAGGTTTCAGCAATTCCCATTCTGGAAAACCAGTGGAGGAAGAAATGTAAAAATTTGTTCATCTCTAGTTTGTAACCAAAATGTTTATTTGGCAAGACAACAGTTCTGGGCAGATGAGCAACAATGATTGTGTAGACCAGGGATAAGAGATATAGGGTAGTGTATGCTCTGTAGCCAAGCATATTGTATTGGGAAGGGGTTGTACACTTTGTAAGGTCATGTTGATCTATTACAGCTTTGCACATATTCTACAAAGTTACGCCACCATCAGTAATTTCCCATTTGTCTTTGCAGGTCTCATAGTCCGAGAAGTAAGCATTGAAATATCACGACAACAAGTAGAAGAGTTGTTCGGACTAGAAGACTACTGGTGCCAATGTGTTGCCTGGAGCTCTGCAGGAACCACCAAAAGCAGGAAAGCCTATGTTAGGATAGCATGTGAGTATCCCCCTGTAGAGTTAAATGATTGTTTAAAGTGTACATATACCCCTCCTTTTTTTTTTTCCCTAGAGTTCCACACAGTTCTTGACTGGTATTTTAGTTTAGCCTTCTGCAATACCACACACATCCCAGAAGAGCGACACTGTTTGTTAAGGGGAAGATACGTCTTCCCCGATTCAGTTCACGGAACCGAAGCCGTCTTTTATTACTAGTACTGATATTTTCTTATAATAAATACTTTGTTTCACACACAGGAGTCAACAATATAAAAAGCATACATGTATTTTTTTTTTTTACACATACTACTTATATCTAACCTTTTATAGCTTGCTTTACTCATCACAGCAAAGACATTTACCTGGATAAACAATAAGCAAACCATGCATTGACCTGGTAACATATCACATCCAGATATTCATCTCGTGGATAAAATATACGTGTGTATGTCTGGCAATGCATAAGTTCTCACTATGGTGTATAGTCTTACAGACTAAAGGAAAAAAATGTTTTATCAGATAATATATACTTGCAAAGTAACTTATTATGCAGAAGTAATATCAAACTTTCTGTTTGTGTAATTGGTCAAGAGTAGAGATGAGCGAGCAGTACAAAGTTCTAGTTCGATTAGAACCTCAAACTTTAGTGTGTTTGGTTCGAGGTTCTATTCGAACTAGAACCCAATTAAAGTCAATGAGAGAATATGTTCTGGTTAATTTTATACCTATACAGGTGAGGAGAAGCTGTAATTACCATCCATAACAGTAAACTGGATACGTGGAACAACTTAGTGAAGAAAATTTGGCTCATAGAGTGACAGAAAAAATTGAGAGGCTAAAATACTTCATTCCTTTCATGGCTAACTGAAAAGATGAGGACAGCTTGCAAGCAGGGGTGTAGCTATAGGAGGCGCAAAGTCGCAGCTGCTATGGGGCCCTGCATTCTGAGGGGGCCCAAAATCCTCTTTGACACATAGGAGATTTGGAGACGGTGTTTTACAATTACTGAACCCCCAAAACTACAAAAACTGAACTTTTGGGCACTGAGTATGATTTAGCAAATCCAAACACTCTGTATAATATACACTCACCGGCCACTTTATTAGGTACACCTGTCCAACTGCTCGTTAACACTTAATTTCTAATCAGCCAATCACATGGCGGCAACTCAGTGCATTTAGGCATGTAGACATGGTCAAGACAATCTCCTGCAGTTCAAACCGAGCATCAGTATGGGGAAGAAAGGTGATTTGAGTGCCTTTGAACGTGGCATGGTTGTTGGTGCCAGAAGGCTGGTCTGAGTATTTCAGAAACTGCTGATCTCCTGGATTTTCACGCACAACCATCTCTAGGTTTACAGAGAATGGTCCGAAAAAGAAAAAACATCCAGTGACGGCATTTCCTGTGGGCGGAAATGCCTTGTTGATGCCAGAGGTCAAAGGAGAATGGGCAGACGGGTTTTCGAGATGATAGAAAAGGCAACAGTGACTCAAATAGCCACCCGTTACAACCAAGGTAGGCAGAAGAGCATCTCTGAACGCACAGTACGGCAAACTTGAGGCAGATGGGCTACAGCAGCAGAAGACCACATCGGGTGCCACTCCTTTCAGCTAAGAACAGGAAACTGAGGCTCCAATTTGCCCAAGCTCATCGAAATTGGACAGTAGAAGATTGGAAAAACGTTTCCTGGTCTGATGAGTCTCGATTTCTGCTGCGACATTCGGATGGTAGGGTCAGAATTTGGCGTCAACAACATGAAAGCATGGATCCATCCTGCCTTGTATCAACGGTTCAGGCTGGTGGTGGTGGTGTCATGGTGTGGGGAATTTTCTTGGCACTCTTTGGGCCCCTTGGTACCAATTGAGCATCGTTGCAACACCTTGTTGAATCTATGCCACGAAGAATTGAGGCAGTTCTGAAGGCAAAAGGGGGTCCAACCCGTTACTAGCATGGTGTACCTAATAAAGTGGCCGGTGAGTGTATATCCATTTCTATGAGAGTTAGGTGTTATGTGAGCCTGCAAATGTCGCCCTATAACAGGTTCTGGGTGTGGGAAAGATGCAGCCAGCAATACCAAACTCCATAACTATTGATGTCTATGGAGAGGAAAATGCTAACTAACTAACTAAGAGCAGTCTGTACAGTACAGAAAATGAGCTGAAAATGGCATTCACAAGGTAATACAGTGAAATATATATAACAGCAGTGCGGTCACATGCCACAAATTTGTATCACCGCTCAGAAGTGAACAGCTCTGAACGTGAATGCAGTTAGGGTATGTTCACATGGTGTAATTGCGGCACGCATTTTGCCAAGTATCTGCTCTTTAATACTGCCGAAATGCGTGGCGCAAATACGGTAATTCATAGTTCTCAGAGAATTATGAATTACGTCTCGTCTCCCCCAGCGTACAATACAATCGTATTGTACGCTGGGGGAGAGAAGTGATATCACTTCTTCGCGGCGCTGATAACGGAAGTGAGTAGGGCTGGCCGGGTGACTGCCCCGCCCCCGTGCTTTAGAAGTACGTGCTTGTCAGCGCGTACTTCTAAAACACATGGCGTATTGCACCACTTATAGTCCGTGCTCCAGTGTGAACATACCCTTAGAGGCATGTGACCTTTGCAGCCAATCAGTGGGTACAGTGGCGATATCCTCTTTTGGAAGTGAATGAAAAAAGAAAATGCACTGCTAGAAACAGGAACCAGAGGAAGTGGGATAGAAGTTGTTTTTTTTATTTCACTGGGGGTCTGGCACTTATTGAAACACTATTTTTCATGTAGTGGACAAACCCTTTAAGAATGCAATTCTTTTATCTGATCTGTATACATTGTTTAAGCAACAATAAAAATGTTTTTCATCACATTTATGGTATGGTCACACGGCGTGTTGAGTCCGTGTGAACATGCACTTTTAGATACGTGTTTGGATCTGTCTGTTGAACCCTAAAGGGACCCAAACATGTATCTAATAATGAGCAATGTGATTTTATATTGCTTTTAACTTGAAACACGCATCAGCATTCACATTTATAGTATGTTCACACGACGTGTTGAGTCCGTGTCCCTACTTTGAATTGGCCTTTAAAGGGGTTGTCTCGCTACAAAGAATAGCTTTCAAATTGTAGGGAACACAAAATAAAGACATTTTCCAAATATATTGCTTTGTTCCTCTGTTTTCCCTAAGGAGATACAAGTGAATTTATGACCTCCCTGGCTATTTCAGTTCCCTCAGTAACAGACGTGTAAACAATTCTCCCCCTGCTGTTTGTTCAATGAGATAAGTGAGTGATGTCATCACACAGGTCCCAGCAGTGTCCTGTGCTGCTCAGCAGTAAAAAGCTTGATTTATGTAAAATAAACAGAACTGTAATTAGGGCTTTTGTTTTGGGGATCAGATAAGAAGTCCTGTTAGTAGTTTGAGAAGCTAATCTGATCTAATTAGCATCTGAAAGCACAGCAAGGCATGGAGCTGCACAAGCATGGAGCTTATGCAAATGAGTCAGTCTGAACCAGGAAGTGACAGTATTTCATTCATGCATTCTCTGAAACTCTGAAGGGAGACAACTCCTTTAAGTATATTTATACCATACAAGTCTCATTTACACTCATGTTTAAATATACAGATTGAATACAGAGCAGCAGCACCGATCTATATATATATATATTTTTTTTTACTATTTGTTCAAAGTTTGGTTCTGTTTTGTAAGCATTTTTATTCCATATTATAAGTTGTCACTTCTCATCAATATTTGTTACATGCAGGGGCGTAACTAGAGAAGCCTGGGCCCCATAGCGAACTTTTGGATGGGGCCCCCTACCCCCATCCCCCCCCCCTTGCCCACCTCCCTGATAACGAACATTTACCAGGACATGCTGTTAGATAATAAAAGGGGTGAATACCTCACCAAAAATATCACCATCAAAAGGCTACCAAACAAATCCACTATACCAAAACCAATATTACCAATAGCCCTATTACATAGGAATCTGATTATACCGCCAGAACATGACCACAAAGTGACTGAATAATACCCCTACACTATTACTGATCAGTACACAAAGACCAATAGTAAACCGCCATATAGTGACCATATAGTGGTATATACCAGTGTACACAGGCTCTGCAGACTGTATATAACCACCATACAGTGAGCATATAGTGGTAGACACCAGTGTAACACAGCTCTGCAGACTGTATATAACCACCATAAAATGACCATATAGTGGTAGTCACCAGTGTACACAGGCTCTGCAGACTGTATATTACCTCCATTCAGTGACCATATAGTGGTAGATATCAGATACACAGGTGCTTTGAAAATAGTCTACTTACATTTAGGGCCTCACAGCTGACGGCTTGTGAGGAGTCATTCACTTTCCCTTTTTCTTCTCTACTCGGTCGAGAACACCATGCTTACTTCCTCCGTCCACCACTCGTCCCTGTAGAATTTTTCAACACAAACACCTGAACCCTCACTTTTTTTTTTTATATTTTTCACAACTGTGTTCCCCCTACACCCATTTACAAACTCCCCATTTATAATGGCCCAAAGGGTAAGAAGTACTCCGTGGTAATTATGGGGCACCCCCAACGGTATGTAGGGACAACGGGCCCCCGGGGGTTAGGGGTAGCTTGGCCCCCACCGGCATATAGGGGAGACATAGGCATTTGGGGCCCCCGGGGTGCTTAGGGTTCCCATTAAATAAAATGGGGCCCCCTGTACTTAGGCCACCCCTTGTAGAATGGGCCCCCCTGTGTTTGGGGCCCCCTTTTATAGCGAATACCCCCACCCCACGAGATTGGGGCCCCCTTGAAACAAAATTCCCCCCCCCAGTAGATTAGGCTCCCCTGTAGGCAAATATTTCCCCCCCAGTCATTAACCCATTTGGGCTTTTTTCCCCCCCCCTCTATTTTTATTAGGGCCCCTTTTAAAAGAATCCCCCCCCCCCACAGTTAATAGGGTCCCCTGTGGGTATAGTCCCACCTCCCCCAGAAATGGGGCCCCCCTGTAGGCATTTTCCCCCCAAACACTTAATGGGCCCCCCTGTAGGATATTCCCCCCATTTTAAATGGGGCCCCCTGATTTTGTTTCCCCCCCCCCGTAATAGTGCCCCCTGTAGTTATTTTCTCCCCCCCAGTAATAGTCCCCCCTGTGGGTATAGTTTCCCCCCCCCCAGTAATTCGTGCCCCCTGTAGGTATGTTTCTCCCCCCCCCAGTAATAGTGCCCCTGAGGTATATTTTTTCCCCCCCCGAAATAGTGCCCCCTGTAGTTTTTTTTCCCCCCCCCCAGTAATAGTGCCCCCTGTAGGTATAGTCCCCCCCCCAGTAATAGTGCCCCCTTTTGGTATAGTTTCTTCCCCCCCAAAATAGGGGCCCCCCTGTGGGGTATATTCCCCCCCCCCTAATAGTGCCCCCTGTAGGTAATTTTCCCCCCCCAAGTAATGTGCCCCCTGTAGGTATAGGTCCCCCCCAAGTAATAGTGCACCCTGTAGGTATAGTTCCCCCCCCCAGTATAGTGCCCCCTGAGGTATAGCCCCCCCCCCAGTAATATTTCCCCCTGTAGGTATATTTCCCCTCCCCCAGTAATAGTGCCCCCTGTAGGTATCGTTCCCCCACACCAGTAAGAGGGCCCCCTGTAGGTATATTTCCCCCCCCGTAAAATAGTCCCCCCTGTAGGTATATTTCCCCCCCCCCCGTAATAGTGTCCCCTGTAGGATAGTTCCCCCCCCCGAAATAGTGCCCCCTGTGGGAAATTTTTTCCCCCCCCCATAAATGCCCCCTTAGGTATATTTTTCCCCCCCCCCCATAAAGGGCCCCCGGGGGAAGTTTTCCCCTCCCATAAAGTGCCCCCTGTAGGTATTTTCCCCCCAGTAATAGGGCCCCTGTAGGTATAGTTTCCCCCCCCCCCAGAAAGGGGCCCCCGTTGGGAAAAAATATTTCCCCCCCCCTTTCCCCCAAAATAGTGCCCCCCCTTGGGGGAAAATTCCCCCCCAGTAAAAGGGCCCCCAAAAAGATACCCCCCCCCAGTAAAGGGCCCCCCAGTAATGGGCATAGACCCCCCCCAAGTAAAAGGGGGCCCCCAGTAATAGGCATAGAAAAACACACCCCCCCCCCAAAGTAATGGGGCCCCCCAGTAATAGGCATAGAAAAACCCCCCCCAAGTAATGGGAGGCCCCCCCCCAATAATGGGCCCCCAGAAAAGTCCCCCCCCCCAAGTAATGGGGCCCCAGAAATGGGCTAGACCCCCCCCCCAAAGTAATAGGGCCCCCAGTAATAGGCATAACCCCCCCCAAAGTAATAGGGCCCCCATAATAGGCATAACCCCCCCCCCCCCAAGTAAAGGGGCCCCCAGTAATGGCAAGACACCCCCCCCCCTAATAGGGCCCCCCGAATTAGGCATAGACCCCCCCCAAAAAAAAACCCCCCTCCCAAAAAAGGGGCCCCCCCCAGTAATAGGCAAGAACCCCCCCAGAATGGGGGGCCCCCCGTAATAGGCATAGCCCCCCCCCCCACTAAATTGGGCCCCCAGTCATAGTCATAGAAAACCCCCCCCCAATAATAGGGCCCCCAGTAATAGGCATATACACCCCCCCCCAAAAATAGGGCCCCCAGTAATGGGCATAGACCCCCCCCCCAAGTAATGGGCCCCAGTAATGGCATAGACCCCCCCAAGTAATGGGGCCCCCCGAAGGGGGAAAACACCCCCCCCCCCCAAGTAATAGGGCCCCCGAAATAGGCAAACACCCCCCCCATTAACTAGATAAAAACCCCCCCCTCCCCCCCCCCAGAAATAGGGCCCCCAGAAAGGCATGACCCCCCCCAAATGGGGCCCCCAGTAAAGGATAGCCCCCCAACCCCAAAAAAATGGGCCCCCATTAAAGGGCAAAACCCCACCCCCCAGTAAAGGGCCCCCGTTTAAATGGCATAAAACCCCCCCCCCCAAGTAATGGGCCCCAAATAAAGGAAGGGGACCCCCCCCCAATTAATTGGGCCCCCAGTAATTGGCATATACACCCCCCCCCCCCAAAGTAAAGGGCCCCCCTGCAAAAAAAAAGGCCCCCCAAAAAGGAAACACCCCCCAGTAATACCCCCCAAATAGAAACCCCCCCCCCCCCAGTAATAGGGCCCCCAAAAAAATGGGTTTTGGGAAAATGGGAAACCCCCCCAGTAATAGGGCCCCAGTAATAGGCATAGACCCCCCCCAGTAATCGGCCCCCCCGTAATAGGCATAGACCCCCCCCAGAAATAGGGCCCCCAGTAATAGGCTAACCCCCCCCCAGTAATGGGGCCCCCAGAAATTTAAAAAACCCCCCCAAATTGGGGAAAAAAAACCCCCCCAGTAATGGGGCCCCGTAATAGGAAGCCCCCCCCCCCCAGAAATAGGGCCCCCGTTTTTTTTTTTTTTAAAAAAATGGCCCCCAAATAGTCCCCCCAACCCCCCCCCCCCCAAAATGGGGCCCCCCCCCCAATAATGGGCCCCCTTTTAAAAAAAAAAAACCCCCCCCCAAGTAAAGGGGGGTCCCCAGTAATCGGCCCCCCCCCCCCCCAAAATAGGACACCCCCCAATAATGGCCCCCAGTAATAGGCATAGCACCCCCCCCCCAGTAAAGGGCCCCCCCCCAGTAAATGGGCATAAAAAACCCCCCCCCCTCCAAAAAGGTGTTACTTACCCCCCCATTGCCGCCCCCTTCCCCCGCGTCTTTTTTTCTCCCCCCCAGAAACCCTGCTGCTTTGGGGTTGGGGGCCGGGGACGGGAAGCAGGGCGGGCGGGCAATAAAGTCACTTCCCCGCGCCGCCTGCAGAGCTAGGTAGGGGCAGGGCGGGGGACAAAGCTCCCCCTGCCCCACTTTTTCTTTTTAAATTGTAGGCGTCGGGGGACGGGCTACTTTTAAGATCTCCTCTGTGACGCAAGGGGGGGCGACCCCCTGGCGGCGGCGCCGCCCCCCCCCCCCCCCCCCCCTTCCCCCTCACAGACCGGCCCCACAGCTCTGCACCCCCCCGCAGTAAAAATGTTGTTTTCCTGCCGGGGGGCCCAGAGGGGCATCAAGGGGGTAGCAGAGGTGGTACAGCTCCCCAAGGGGCCCCCCCCCAACCCCGGGGGGGCCCCCGTAGCAACTGCTACCCCTGTAGTTACGCCCCTGGTTACATGTTTTGTCAAAGGATTACCGATTTTTATCCTGTTTTGCTTAAATACGAATGTCAAAAAAATGGAGAGAATGTGTTGTCAAATTCAACCCATTGGTTTTATTTTTTTAAAAATAATACCCAATTTGGGGTTGTTTTCTGGGCATTTGTTTTTTCCCCTTTGTTTTGTTTTTTTTAAATGGGGAAAAATATTTCAATGTATTTACATTTTTCTAAGGCCAAAAAAAAAATGGAGTTTGCAGGAGAAGAAAACCGGAAAGCCGAAAACATTTTACTATGCATAAACGGGGAATTTTTTTGGGGTTTAAAACTTGGGCCAAAAAAACTGCGGGTTGAAAAAATTTTAAAATTTTTGTGAAATAGATCGCTTGTTTTTTGGGAACTTGCTTTTTACCCAATAAATACTTAAACATATGGTCAGACAAGGTCACGGTATCCATCAGTGGCACAGTGGTTACAATTGCTGTCCTGCAGTGACAGCCCTTTAATCTATTGCATAATGATAGCTGTGGCGTTTGCATGTTGTCCCTTCCACTGATCAACAGATGCAAGTTGAAGGGGAAGCCCAGGATTCAGTTTTTTTTTTTTTATTATTAAATTGTTGCTGCAAATAAAATTACTTGAGTCAATTAAAATATTCAAAAATGTTTAACTATTGCTTTGCTCATGATTCATACAAAGATAAATGGGGGCAATGTACAGGCTGCAAATAGGAAATTTGTTAAAAAAAAAAAAAAATCAGTTATTAAGCAATTTTATATCTGTACACGACCACTGTTCCAGTATATAAAACTTGACTCCTACTTAAAGTGTGTGGTAAAAAGTAAAAATCTTCAGTATATAGTAATTCAGCATTGTCAGTAGTTTCCAACATAATCACTTGCCAATTACCGGCTTAAAATCTGATGCTTATAGCATGTTGTCAAGGGATACGACCGGGAGATGAGTTTTGGTTTTCCAGGCAGCCATGTTCAGTTCCAGCTCTAGGAAGGAGAGCTTTCTGTCTGTGAAGCAAGAGGAAATAGAAGGGATGTATCTAGGAACTCAGCAGAGGGGGAAAGCAATATGTGATGAAAAAGATGGTGGCGACTTACTGCCAAGGGAATATTTGGGGGGGAGTAGCCTAGTCCATCAGCAATGCATGCTTGGTAGGTAGTGTGCTATCTATGATCTGCACCTGAAGCCAAGCACAGTTTTGCTGGGCTGAGAAGAGCAACGGTGTGACAAAATATGGCAAACATTTTTTACAATTAGTGCTTTCAAGTTTTTTGTTTTTTTGTATGGACACTGAAATGCTCCTTTAAGGCCAAATAAAGAAAAGAAATTCTCAGTTCTGAACAACCCTTTTAATTAATTCTTTACAGCACTGACCTTGCAACTCAAGGGCATGTGCAGTGTCGGACTGGAGTGTCTAGGGCCCACAGGTAGAGTTGATTCTAGAGACCCACCAATTGAGCTTTTTCTGGGCCCACTGGTGAAATTTTAGGGGCCCACCCTAAAGCTACTGTAAATGACTGTTCATTCCTCCTTAACTCTGCCTATTTCTTTTTGACGATATTTCTAGGTTTTTTTTGCCTCTTCGGAGGATGTAAATGCAGTTAAACCTCAGGTCAGATATACTCAGGGGCCCACCAGGGGTTTTCCCTATTCCGCTGTGGGCCAGTCCGAACCTGGACAGGTGATACACCCACTGGAATGGGATTAATAAAACACTTTAGATCCGGCGATCCTATGGAAAAAGAACATAACCAGATGATAGATATCCCCTGGAAAGACTATGGAGTCAGAACATGTACAGGAGATGCTGCCGAAATCTGCTCTGCATTCTTCACTTATATTTGCCTTTTGTGACATTTTCATAATACAAATTCTTCCTAAAACAGTTCTCTATTTTAGTAAGAACTGAGCGAATATTTGAAAGATACATCGTTTTCTTTTTGTTTTAAATTTCCATAGAAAATATTTTCCTTCTTGAGTCCAAAGCCCGTATCTTCTTTTACAAGGGCTTAAACAACATCATTTCTGCAACTTGGCTTTTGTGTGAATTCATAATGCTCTCATTTGCATCACTATTGTCCAGACTCTTACAAGCACTTACACAAAGGGACAGTGTGGTGTAGATACCAGCAAAGCGAACAGTAGGAGAGATTTTGTACATGAAAACAAACTGCTGCTATAATAAAGGCAACTCATACAGTCTTTCCACCAAGTCATTTACTAATTCAGTCTTCCTGAAGACTCTCATAATAAGTACACAAACGTAAATCAATGAATACACTGTATAGTACAGAAAATACTAGTGCACATGCCTTGAGAGTGGAGAGATAACAGTGCCACCTGTTGCCATACAAAGCAACACCAGTATTATAAATGGCACATGACTGGTAAGAGGTCGTTAGTGGCCTAAACATGGAATGAAATTGCTGAAGATTTTTCTTCATAGAGTATCTGGAGGATTTCCACTGAAAAGTTTTTACACACAGGGTAGGAATACGTGGGGCAGTCACAGTGCAGCCCTGACGTGGTCAAGAACCGCTGCAGCACCAGGGTTTTGCAGGAAATCCCTCGCAAAACCGTGCAGCCATTAACCATCAATGTTCATCAGTGCCCACTACTCATTAATAACTGTGCAGTTTTGCAGGTGTTCACTTGCTAATCCAGGCGCCAGCTCATTAAGCTAATTGAAGATCTGAGATGCTGGTGTACTTTAACCACAACAGGTTTTCCTACCCTAAATCATGTGGCTTTTGTTGCAGAATTAATGCAAACAAAACACAATATTAGCAGCACTCTATAGGCACTAAAAAACGGTCAAAGACTAAATAAGAATTTTTGGAAAAGCATATTCGCTACTGTGGAATATGACATTTTTTGGGTTTTTAGTGTACATGTTTGATCAAAACAGTAAATGCCCATCTACTGCGGCAAGTTGACCTCAATTAAGGTTGGAACTTACGCTACTTTACCTCTCCTGGTGTCTGTTCAGTCCTCCACGTTTCAGGTAGAGAAGATTCTAGTTATAACTTGATCTGATTAAGAAACCTGTGCAGGTGGGTGGAGTACACAAACCAAGATGAGAGACAGCCAATTCCTCATTGTCACTGTGGAGGTACTGCTGACCATTTACCTGTTTTAAAAATGTAATCCGATTTTTCCCCTATCCTATGTGTGATTTAACCTAGACACGGCTCCATCGCCGCATTCTGTCTAAATACATCTGTGGTGATAAATAAGCAATTCCCATTAGTGTATCAAGTAACTACGCCAGAACAGACTTGTTACAAGTGGACATTGTAGTCAAAGTTCAAGATAACAGCAAAGTTGACAGAGCTGGGAGGGAAGTCACCCCATGGACTGACTGATGGGACTGAGCTCTTAGTGAACTAATTAGATTTAACAAGTTAAACTGCAGTAAACAATAGGTACAAGTGCTGTAAGGACTGAAAAGTATGGCTTCATCTGTGATCTTGTTAGTGTTAATTTCCTGCTCTGTCAGGAGATTTGAAGTTAATATATGCTAATCACTGCTATAGAACCATTTACATCCAGAGGAGACAAAATGATAGCAAAACTGCCTGTGAGTAAGTGAAACTGCCTAGTGAGGAAACCCCTTTAAAGCATTTGCTATTTTTTTTTCTAGATGAGACCATCATATACTCCTTGCACATTTAAAATCCATGTACTTTTTCTCCCTCCACTAAAATGAAATAACATACCGGAGAAATTCCTAGAGGTCCTTACAATTTGTCTTAAGTGATTTAATACTTTGTGGTGACTTATTAGTCATTAACGTATGTAGAAGAAAAACGAAGATTAATTTGTTCTTAAAATATAACTTTCCCATCCGCTCTGGTTCTTCCCTCAATAATTGCAGACTGCTGGTCTCTGTACACACTGTTCTTCAGCTCGCTGATATACCGGTAATTAGCTCCTTTATCATAGGCTTTAGCTATTTTTCCCTTACTGATCACCAATTGTTGTGTAAGATTAAAAAAGAATATTTTATCCTCCAGAGAGCTGGCACTCTAGGACTATAGTCCATTAAAACTGAAAAAATGTATTGAACATCTCTGTTCATTGAGCATGTAATAGAATTAACCGAGGAGTAATTTGGATGTGTGAAGAATGTGTCTGCCGCAGAAGATGCTTATATTTATTTAATAGGAGGTCAGCCACATGCCATGAAATACCTCTCCAGACACTTTTAACCCCTTGGGAGACTTCATTTATTTAAAGCACCGATTAACAATTTAGCAGGACTCAAAGCCTCAAGTTGATTTATAGAGCATAACACATTTATATTAACAATTCTATATGGTTTTACATTTGTATGTCCTTTATTAAAAAGCCATGCATTTACTAAACTAATTATATATTATGCAATTTTTTTTCTTTTTAAGTAGAGTTGGAGTTAATATAGTTCCACCAACTACATAACTCTGGTGCCACAGCCCTTGTTTTTATTGGGAACATCTCACTGAAGGGGACATTCAGTAAATAGTCTACTCTATCCTAACCTTGTTTATATCCTTTTCATTTAAAGCAGGGGTCCCCAACTCCAGTCCTCAAGGTCCACCAACAGGTCATGTTTTCTGGCTTTCCTTAGCATTGCACAGGTGATTTAATGATGCTGCACAGGTGATTTAATTATTGTCAGTGCATTCTGTGGGATATCCTGAAAACATGACCTTTTGGTGGGCCTTGAGGACTGGAGTTGGGGAACACCGATTTAAAGCATTGGCTCCCACATGTACAAATCAAAAAAAGGTTCCTATGAGAATATCTGCCAGGGGGTCCTGGCTCCAGGGATCGCCTTATAAGCCAGATACAACATGATGGAGGACTTCTTTGCAGATCCATTGTAACAGCACGTGTGTGTACATGTATGTATTGAAAGCATAAAAACGCTGTATCCCTTCTGTAACCTCTCAAGCATTTCTTTACAAGTGTGTCATTGTGTTACATGGAGGGGATACCGAATTACAGAGTCATAAATAAAATGGATATATTATTACTGATGCCGTTGTCTGTTCAGGGTCCCATGAACTGTGCAACTAGATCATTGGTATCATGTGTATAGTGGATAAATGTTAAAATTACATGTACCAGTAAACCATCAAAACTGTAGACAAGAAAGGATATTAGATTTCATTGATCCTAAAACCATATGCTGGTAACGACTGGAATCTTTAAAGCTGAGAAGCTATGACTTATCTAAAATACGGATGACAGTGTTGGGTTAGAAGGTTACTCCTTGCCTGTGTAAATCAGTGACCTGCAGATGGCCGATATATAAACAGACGGCTCTAATGCAAATCTAATAAATAGTTCATTATGAGCACTAACCTTTCTTACTTACAGATGGAAAGAAACAACTGGAATTTCAACATGTAGCGTCTAAATGAAAGCCATCTGGTTATTTCTGCTTGACACAGTGGCTACATAGAAATAAGAGCTTGTGTTTCTTTAACCCCTTAAAGGGGTTGTCTCGCTACAATGATTGGGTTTTAATTTAAAGATCTTTAAAAAACAAGCAGCTTTGCAATATATGTTCATTACAAATGTCCTACTGATTTTGAGCTAGCCCTGTTAGTATTACTACATCAGCTTCTCAGATCTCTATAGTAGCCGACCTGTTGATCCTTATCTTACTGGCTGTCAGGTCTGAATGACTCATCACCTTTGAAGACAGGTCGGAGCAGAGAGCCCCTCCCGCACAGAATGCTTCTGTAGTAGAGGGAGGGGGGAGGGAGGACTCTGGCGTCTGTGTCCCAGCTGCCTGGATTAACCTGTGTGGCCTGCTTCCTCCTGCTCTCTACACAGATAGATGTGACAGCAGTGACCCTGTCTGTTACTATAATCATGATATGTCTTTGGAACTGTGACTATACAAATATTATACAGATCAGGGGGCATGTGAATACTTTATGTTCTCCTGTATTAGTGAGACATCCTGAGTATAGTAACACTGCCTTGTTGTTGCTGGAGATGTGGAGACTTGTAAGCTAAGCAGGGGATATAGGAACACATGCATCCCCTTGCTCTATTAGCACACAGCTTAATATTCCTCTCTACACCCCTAGATCAGCCCTCTCCTGCAACAGACCTTGGCAGGCACACACAGGGTGAACTCTGAGAGCAAACCCCCTCCCCCCCTGTATAGAAGTTACGTAGCTGCCTGTGTGCTGATGGGAGGGGGGAGAGGGAGCAGAACAGACAGACCAAGAAGCACGCCCCTCAGTTCAACTTACCAGGGACACTGACAGGCTGAAAGCTCGTAATGAGACAACTCCTTTAAGGTCTATGTATGTTTGGGACTTTTTATTCACATCTGACTTGTCACTTTATCTAGGAATAACTTTTAATGCTTTTATCTAGACATTTGATTTTGAGGCTGTTTTATTGTGACACATTGTGCTGAAAGTTAGAAATTAAATGAACAGAGAAACACAAATCAATATCGATTTCCCCGATTGTGCCAGTTTTAAAGATGTACCATATGTGGCTATTTGACTCAACCACAAGCCTCAGAATAGGGGGAGCATATACTGTATTTTGCAGTCTCATTTTCATTAGGGTTTTGATTAGTCGGCATTACAGGTGTCATCGCTATAAACCGCGACTTAATATTCGAATTATATGAACTCCATGTTCAGCTGATCAGAATCATCAGGCTGTTCTATGTCTTCTCTGTGTTTTATGGAAAATATCAGAGGAATAATTTGTCGGTGGCGAACTTAATTCTTTATCTGTATCTCCCTATAGTTTGGTTAAGTCAGAGGAACATTTTTGATGTTTACCTTCTTCATTTTGCATAAAACAAGTCTGTGATCTTCTCCTAACACTTGAATTATTATACTCTATGAATGTACCCATTTCTTCCACACAAAGTCCACCGTAAGGTGGAATGTATGGAATTCATCACAGAATTTTGAATGAATGGGTCCGTCTGCCATAATTTAGCTGTAACCGTTGCAAAAATGTTTCAGTCTTGAGCAAAGTCCATTGTAAGTCTTGCCAAAGAGATACTTTTTTTGAAGTCTTTTAAAGAGATATGCACAGTACTTTTCAAACAGAACTCTTTCTGGTTTCTGCTTGGCAAGAGCTCTTTGTTGTAAAAGATGTTTTACAACAGATTTCTATTTCTTCCTTTTTTGTTTTCTCAATTCCCTACTCCTGAACATGTGGTCACTTTCTGTGTTTTTCTTTTGTTCAGAAAAAATATGTGGTTGCCCCCTCCCCCCCTCCAATCAGCAACCAAGTGACCAAAAATGAGGGCTGCTTCAGCCAAGTGGGAGTGTCTGTTTATACGCAGAATAATTTAACCCTTTACCGCTTTTAAAATAATTCATACAAAATGCTATGGAGGAAGATAAAATAGCTAGGATCCAGAAAATTCTCAATAACATATGTAACATAACATATATATACTTTCTCCTCACACTGGCAAATATATATGCATGTAAAAGAAATACTCCATAGCTCATATATTGTCCATACATGCATCTTTCAAAAAGTTTCTTGGAAAGGGAGAATCTTTTCAACAAAATCCAGGTATTAGTTTGCATTAGTCCATTTGGGCTCTAAATTCCTTATGCTGTGGCTCAATAGGAATTGAATTGTTAAGGAGAATATGCCACATAGTTTACACCTCCTTGCTAAGAACAGCACAAGCTAGTGACAGACCTGCTGTTTCCAGCGCTGTGTCCCTTATTCTTTAAGATGCTGTAGTTTTAGAGCATTTAATGCTCAAATCTTATTCATGAGGAGGTGTTAACCCCACCCACCAAAGGTTAGCCCCGCCCACTGACAGTTATTCACATGGTTCTACCTATTCAAAGTAAAAGGTTTATCAGTTGTGAGGTGGGCGTGTCTAGCCTTAGGTGGGTGGGGTATGAAAAAACAGACTCTCCAAGACACTCTTCTGGCTGAAAACTGAAAATGTGAGCACTAAATACGCTAAAACTACAGCATCTTACAGAATAAGGGACACAGCACTGGAAACTGCAGGTCCGACACTAGCTTGTGTTGCCCTCAGCAAGGGGGGCATAATCTAGGGGACAGGTTTCCTTTAATAAAACAGTTCTGGAAATGTGAGACTGTTATGTTAGACTAATCAACATACGTTTGTGTAAGCAGTAGCATTCCATTACCTATTTCCCAGAATCCTCTAGGACCATCAAGATGGCCTCCAGATTAATTAGCTGCTCCAGACAATAAACAACCAGTTTAAAATTTAAGAATCAAAACAATGGTTATATAAAGCCATATTTCTTGTTTTAATCTAAACCTTAATAATGACTGTGTTTGATTTACCAAGTGATATGCTGCAAATTAATTATTAGTAAAGCAAAACAAAGATAATGTATAGGTAACTGCTTATGCAAAAGTATGTTGATTAAACCAGCCAACTGTACTGCAAATTAGAATTAAAAAAGTGAACTAATGATGATGATGTATTAAACATTATAATCAACTTGATGTCAGATGTCAATCTTCGGACATAATGCACATATGTGCATTCTGATATTAATCTGGCAACCAGCACAATTCATGGATTTATAGCGGCGACACAAGTTTTCAGACAGTCTTAGGTGCTCAGACATCACTAAAAAGACCACCTTTGGAAAACCACACAGCCTAAGGAATATATTCAGGGGTGTAGTGAGAATATTGACCCCACAGGTGTTTCACTTTTTTTTTTTTAGCCTTGGACCATGAAAGAAAAACAAATTACAGTTCACCTAATTATATACAGGTTTTAGTACAAAGTTTATTTTTTTCCCACAAAGCAGGTTGGTGAAAAAGCACTTCAAAATGTATTCCCTAAATGTCTTCCAAATTCGTCAATACCTTTTATCTAGGTGTAAACTGTTTGGTGCATGGTGTACAAGGTGCTATTTTGCGTTTGGAATGCAGGATTTTGGTGGGTGCCATGTCGCAAAGCCACCTAAGTACCAGAACAGGTACAAACTTTCAGAGGTCGCATCATTTAGGATTCAGCACTCCACAGGGAATTCATCTAGGGGTGTATTGTAAATTTTAGGTGCACAGGTGCTGAACAGGTTTTTTTTTTTTCGCTTTGGGCCTTGAAAATAAAAAAAAAGTCCTGGCGCTACGCTATTGTTTTTCAGGTTTCATTTTTACAGTGTTTAATGTGCGGTATAAATGACAGGATAACTTTACAATGCGAGGCAGTTCAATTGCAATAATTTTAATTTAATATCGTTTTTATGTTTTACTACTTTTGCAAAATAGAAATGCATTTGTAAAACATTGTGTTTTTATATCATAATAGTCTGACAGCCATAACTTTCTATTTTTCTATATATTGAGATGATTAATGGTTTGTTTTTTGTGGTATGAACCATTTTTATTGGCACCTTTGTGGGGTTCATGATACTTTGATCATATTTTATCAAGGTTTTTATTTTTTACAGCGGTCACCATGCTGTATAAAATGACATGCTAGCTTTCCTCAGCTGATCAACAATTATAGCGATACAAAATTTATATTTTTTTTATGTTTTACTGCTTTTAGACAAAAACACTTTTTTAGAAAATAGAACATGTTTAGCATCCCCATAGTCTGAGAAACATAAGTTTTATTACTTTTTTGGGATGGAGCTGTGTAGGAGCTTGTTTTTTGCGGGATGAGTTGACGCTTTCATTGGTACAATTTTGGGGGACACATGACTTTTTGATTGCCTTTTAGTCCATTTTTGGGAGGCAGGATAAAGAAGATACAGCAATCCTGGTAGCGTTTTATATTTTTTACAGTGCTCACTGCGCAGCATACATGGTATGTTAGTTTTACTCTGCTGGGCGATATGATTTTAGTAATAACCAATTTGTATCTTTTTCATGTTATTTCAGTTTAAAAACAAAAATGTTTTTATTGTGTAAAATGTTTATGCATTGCCATAACTTTTTCCATTTTCCGTAAAAACTCATGTTTTCATTGGTACCTCTTTTCACAATCCAGAGGCCATTGTCTGTCACCGGTTGTCTTGGCAACCACTGGGACCTGTGATTATGTCACAGGGATGCCGATGGAGGACAGAGGGAGCTCCCTCTGTCGAACTTTTGAGCATCCGTGGCAGCTCCGCTCCCAGCCAAAACTGTAGGACCTCAGCTGTCAATCACTGACTACCTCCAACAGTGATTGTGTGAGCAAAGCTCCTGTACTTCACAATGACGTTCTTGTATGTCATTGCGCATTAACAGGCATGCACCATGATGTACAAGATAGTCAAGGTGCATAAGGGGTTAAGAGAGTCCTCTCACTATGCCATTTCATTGTGTCATAAGCAGTTTTACACTGACTCCTGAGGCTGTGGTTGGTTCTATAAAAGCGATCAGCATATTTAGCTTCTCCATAACTTGCTGAGCCATTACACTACTGACAAGTGCAGGAGAGGTCATCTTCATTCAAAAAAAAGGTACATGTGCTTTGAAGACTGAAAATAATTGCTTTATCTGGAAACAGAAGCTACTCGTGTTAGAGTTGGTTTGCTCAGGACTGAGGGAGTGAGCTCTGTACATCAATGGGGTAATGTCACTCTCTGCTCTAATCAGATAACAGCTTTATGGTCAGGAAACCAGGTAACGGGAAACCTGTGCACACAGTACATAAAAGGTTTCTTATCTCATGACTAATAAGAAAACAAAGCAATATATTTAGGGGGAAAAAAGTCTTAAATTACCTGTCCCTATATATTGAAAGTTAATATTTGTAGTTAGAAGACCCCTTTAACTGGATCTTAAATAGAAACCATCAGCTCAATAGATATGTCTATTTTTAGTAAATGCATAAAATACGGTTATATTTCCTTAAACCCACATTTTCTTACCGTTCCTCGGTTACTCCTCCTGGAAATATATAAAATGATAAGTGGGTGTAAGCATTCCCCTTATCAATAGGTCATGTCCCTACAGGGTCTAACACTGGGAGCAATGACAGGATAGGATCAGACAAATATTGGTTGGTAACAGCAGTTAGAAATGTATTTAGATATTTCTTACATACAAGAATTTATTATTACACAAGAGCTAAGAAAAGCTCTGTGATATATTAATTCTAATGGTCTTTAAAACTAAAGGAACATTTGCATTAGGGGCATAACTAGAATACAGCAAAAAGATTGCTCCACCCATAATGTCAGGAAACGGAGACAGCAGCATGTAGGAATAGTAAATGCATAGGTAATAGCAACCATCTATCAGATAACCTTCGTAATAGTGACCGATAACACAACGCCACTAACTTTTTGCTACCTATTAGAATTTACAATGATCTTGCCCCTCATCTTCCTGGTCCTAGAGTAGCTACTATTGCTCTAATGTCATCTACGAATTGCATACGATCATTTCATACAACAGTACATGAAGATTTTCAATGCAGCAGTGTTAAATCCTCAGTGAGGGCGGTGATCCCTTTAAAGTTCTCCTGCTACTTTCACATAACTGGTTATTTATCAGTTCTCCAACCATCCATGGAGAATTCAATAAGGAATGCGCGATTGTGGCATTTGACTTTTTGTTTTATGTAAACTTCGAACATTGACATTTAACTTCAGGCTGACACATCTTCTATAGTTAAGCTGCGTAGACTTTATGATTGAACTCTCTGCATAAAGCATATAGGTTGTGACACCATTTGCTTATGATAAAAAATGATACAAACCGGGTATAAACTTATGTGCACTTTATTAAAGTCTACTTTCTTTAGAGGCAATGTATTTTTTTTTAGATTTTTTTTTTAACCATCCAAAACCCCATTACCAAGCTTTCAAAACAGCTTAAAAACACAATAATTCAGACAAGCATCAACATTTATCTGTTCTGTGGGCGTCCCTCAATTTTAACTGGTGATATTACCATAAATCTTCTATTGTGCTACCATAATGAGAGTATTCTACGCTATATAATATTTGTAACGGTTTCATTTGTAAAGTAATATTTTGCAGATAGTTGGATAAATATGTCAAAACTAAAGAAATATATGTGAATACATATTGCTTACATTAGATATCTCATGATATTTACTTGATTTAAACATTGACGCTTTATCTTACATTTTCTAGACTTAAGGAAGACCTTTGAGCAAGAGCCTCTTGGGAAGGAGGTGTCATTAGAACAAGAAGTTCTTTTACAGTGTCGTCCACCAGAAGGAATCCCAATAGCTGAAGTGAGTACTAACAGAACTTTTCGGCTAATTTCCAGCCTACATTTAGTTTAAATGGGTTTTCCACTTTAGAAATCTTATTTTTTTATACTCTCATAGGGAATTTAGAGTGAAAGAACTTAAACACAAGAATTATTTTGCCCTAGCTCCTACCACTGAACTATTCAGCTCTCTGACCAGCTTCTGTGATGAAACTTATGTTAAGCACGCACCTAAGTTTTCTCAGATGAAACAACCGCAATCGCAGGACCCCCACTCCTGCCAACATCATATGTAGAAACAGTCTGTGTCTGCAGTATTTACTTCAATTATCGACCATATAGATCTTCATAAAAAATTCTTTGTTAAACATCTTCTAAAACCAATTGTGGTTCATCCGACAAATTCAAATTCAGTGCACTATACAAGAAGCCTAACTATCACCTGAGAACAGGAAACTGAAGTCCTTAAATCTTTCATTACTTTATGGAACATTTAGTCGTCTTGCAGTGAATGAGCCATCTCCGACCCTGCAACTATCAGAGGTTCTGCCAAGTCCGCTCGCGACGTTTCGGGAGGATGGACACGCCCCTTTTGTCAAAGAATTTTTATGAAGATCTATATGGTCGATAATTGAAGTAAATACCGCAAACACAGACTGTTTCTACATCTGTGATGAACCTTGTCAACTTTCTTGCTCCTTTGCATCCAGTTTCCTGATTGGATAGCCTAGTTAAGCCCAGTCTTGCACTTTCTTGCTGCAAGTTTATTGCGCTCTTAACCTTTAGTGATGCTCATCGCTCCTGCTCTGCTGCCTATACTGACCTTATCCTATCCCTCACGGGCAGTTCCTTCTCTCCCTCTGTACCAGTTGTTAGTCACTTACTGTCACTTTGTAATTGTTGGACTAATGTTATTTATGTACTTGCCTCAAATGTACAGCGACCTGGAATCAAGGGCACTCTAAAATAAATGATAATAATAAATTATTATTTTTATTATTATTATTATTATTGTGTACCCATCTATGGCTTCACAGGACCCTGCAATCTTCATGCTGCCCAGAAAAATATTGCTCTATTGTGTACCGACTCGCTTTTGCCTGCACCACTGGTTGCAGTACATAAGCGCCTAATCAGACTATGTCCATTACAAAGAGATGGGTCTCACATCCAGAAATGTAATCTCTTGGCGAGAGAGGAGAGTGGTTACAAAGAGCATTTCTAGCTTTGAAAGACCTACCTTGTCTTGCTGTACACATTCAACCACCTGATTTGAAAGGGCCCTCTGTAATGCTTTATTTCTCTGTGGTGGCAATACAGAGAAATTGAACACCAACTACCCAGGTTTCCACAAATGATAGCTAATTGCTGGAGATCCCAGCAGGGGGGCAATTTGTGATCAGCTTATTGTCTAGGGACCTTTCTAAAAGATAAGTGGAGAACTCTTTTAAAAAATACTTATTTTGTTTTCGATAACAGTCTCTGCAGACTATATTCATTAGGTTTTGATCAGTATGGTCTTTTAGTATGATTTTATAGCATAAAGAAAACCGTCACTTTAATGACATTGTTACTTGCCTGCACTTTGCATCCTATTTCTTTCATGGTATCTTGCATTGACACATTCCAAAATACAATAAATATTTTTTTTATCTACTTTAATAAATTATAATATAGACAAGTAAATGAATTCTAATTCCTATACTTCTGTTTCTCATTCCACGTAAAAATACAATCTAATGAAATATAGTAAAATTGTAAAAAGTACCAGAAAGCTTGTTATTACACACATGCTTATATAAGTGATGACGGCATCAAAGAGCTAAAACTGTAAGTGGCCTTTCTAAGATCTGCATGTAGTGGACACCCTGGGAAAGTAAAAGGATTTAATGGGGATTTAGCGGAATCATCTGATAAAAATCAAATGTAACTTTTAGATGTGCTTTCCCATATACGTATGGGTTAAAAAAGACAAATGGAAATGCTACATTTTACCCAACTCCCATGCATCATGCGAACTTTGATCCACTTCAAAGTGGTATACTTTTCTAATCTGGCCTTTGAAGTCCAGGGAGGAATAAGCAGAGTTGGTTAGATAATTATTAGTATAATTTTACCTGGTTTGGAAGGTTTATTTCTGTACATACGTTGTTCCTCCATTTGGTTTACAGTTGTCGAGCTCAGTCTGACAATGAGATCTTAGTTTCTGCTTGTTAGAATAAAATGAAAAGGTCTTTTCTGTTCATAAAAATAGGCTAAATCTCTTATCTAAGAGCTTGGATTAGATGAAAATGTAAGGAAAAAACCCACCAGCAGCTTACACATACATACAGGGTTTTTTGATTCCTAATATAGTTGCTGATCCTTAATACATTTTATGGAGCAGGTCATCTTCACAACAGCTGTAATGTTAATCTCTTCTGTAGCCTGATCTTATCTATTTCTCTGCATGTTCACCTGTTAGAGAAAGTAAGCTGTGTCTGTGAGAATGAACGCCGGAGACCACGACTTCTGACATACTTTGTATTAGGAATGTTAGGCTATGTCTACACAGCACCGGATTCTCGGCAGATTCAGTATTTACAATCCACCAAAAACCCACTTTGAAGAATCCGTACAGTAGTCTACACAGCAAAGAATTTATCCAGTCGGGTTTTAAAATCCACCAGATCTTCCATGGGATTGCCATCAGATTTGTGTACATTAAAGGGAATGTGTCATCAAAAAATGAGTCATTGTTTAGATCTCATTTTTATGTTTTTAGGATTTTTTTTTTTTTCTTAATATCACTTTCAATATTTTTTAATAATTGTGAAGTCTTGCAGTTTTCACTTTGGCCACTAGGCCTTCTTTACACTGCTTCACCAGCAGTCAGAGAGATGCTTTACAGTAGCTTCATGCAAATAGGAGACTTAAGACTGACTCAGTCCCATTCAATTCTATAGGAGAGTCTTCTAGTCATGCTCTGTGACCTGGGAAAAAAATCAGTGTGCAGGGAGGTGAAAGGGTGAACTGTGACTATCTCCTCTTGTGACTGGTGGATCCTGTGTTATTTATTCACACTGGTGTCTCCTTTCAGTTTGACCCTCTTTGTGCTGATAATAAGCAGACAACTGAGAATCCTTCTGTACAGAACAGGAAGTGTCAGACTATTATTAGGCTTAGTGGCCAAAGTGAAAACTGCAGGACTTAAGAATTGTTAAAAAAATATTGAAAGTGATATGGAAAATAAAAAAAAAATATAACAAAAAATTCTTAAAAAATATGTTGAACATAAAAATGTGAGTTAAACAATAAGTCATTTTTGATGACACATTCCCTTTACATCAACTGATTTTTAGCGCAAATTTACACCAAAAATCACGGTCCAGCGATGTTAAAATGCCATCGGATTTTGGACACAGCCTTAGAAGTACTATGTCATTCATTTCTTATGTCCCAACTGTTTATTATACAGATAAGTAAAACTGTTGATTTAATTTACAGTGTTTAATTATGCCCTCACCTTCTACAAATGACGACAGTTAAAGCCTACCTAGGTTGTCAAATAATTTTTCCTTATCACAGAACAGTAAAAAAAAAACACACTTATTTTGTGGGTACATGAGCTGTTTACAGAATAATCTCCGGTTGTGCTAGTACATAGAACACCAGGGCGGGGACAAGGCTAGGTCTACACAGCATTGGACAAAAAAAGTAACTGAAAACCAAATCCTAAAATGTTCATAAATCTGAAGTTTTTTGTCTACCGTCTGTTAAAAGCTGCTGAGAAAACAACTGTTTTTTGCACATCTTTTTGGCAGAAATGCACAGCATTATATTGCTATGGATTTCTGCAAACAAAATGCGCAAAAAAAGTGCCAAAAAAGTCTGGCGCTTTACATAGACTACAAAAGTAAATTTTCTGACCTATACTCTGTAGTTTTTTACATGTTTAAAAAAACGGGCAGAAAAAAAACAAACATTATGTGGAGGCTACAGAAGGTTTTAACTATTAGGCTATGTTCACACGGCTTAATTGTGCGACGTATTTCGCCCCGCAAATACGCCGTGTGTATGGGGGGCGGGGCAGGAGCGGGCGGGGGGGCCGGCGCCCCGCCGGCTCCATAGGCATTCATTATTCACGGCGCGTATACATGTCACTTCTCTCCCTGCTCGGCGTATTGTCCGAGTAGAGAGAGGAGACGTAATCCATAGTTCTCTATGAGAACTATGGATTACCGTAATGACTGGGACGTATTTCGGCACGAATTACAGGCTGAAATGTGTCCCAAAATAAGCCGTGTGAAATAGCCTTAAAGTCCCTTTCTCAGCTTGGTGAAATGAGGAAAAAATATATGACTGCACCCTCTTTTTTTGGAGGTCAAGTATAAATAATGTTAGCTTTATTTTGTGGGTCAGTACAGTTCCAATTTTTTTTATTTGCTTTTCCTCCTCATTTTTTGAGGCCAATAACTTGTTTCCTGTGTAAGGGCTTACTATTTATGGACTAAAGTGTGGTTTTCAAATGGTACCTTTTTCGGATGCCTGCAATGTTTGTATCAAAGGCAAAGTGACCAAAACCTAAAAAAAAAAACCCAAAACAAAACATCATTTTGTAGCGGAATATTTCTTTTTACAGCATTTACCATGTGGGATAAATAAGATTATATATAATGGCATAGCTATTAGGGGTGTAGAGGTTGCAGTCACTACTAGATACTGAAGCCTTGAGGGACCAAGAGGCCCTTCTGCTGCAAGAGAAAACACAAGCATTATAAATTGGGGATCCCTTTTATAAATTTTGTGTTGAGGCCCAGGAGTTATGCCTCCTATTATATATTAAAATGAGTTTTCTAACTTCAAAGATTAGCTTTCAACATAAAGTGACAGTTATTTGAAAACTTTTTCTAAATATACTGGTCAATAAATTTTAATTTAGTCATGAAAAAAGAACGTTTTTATGTGCTCTGAAGTGCACGCTTGTTTCTATAGTTACCTGCATACCAGACAGACGTCTTATCACTCCCTGCTCTCAGCTAATCAGATATCACCACACTAAAGGGCTGAGATAGAAGCAAACTAATTATATTTAACAAGATTAGCTTCAGTAAACAAAAGGCCTGAAAAGCATGGGTATATCTGTAACAGTGCAGGAAATTGTTGCCTCTAACAAGATTAGAGTAAAAGGCACCCTAGAAGTTGAATAAGCTTATCACTGCTGTAGAACCACCCACAGCCTGAGTGAGTGCTTGGTGAGGAACCCCCTTTAATAGATATTAATTTTACAAATAAGTTTCATTGTTTACTGTATTTTATTTATTTGTAAAATGAGAAAAGGCATTTAAAACTTTATTAAAGCTTTTTTAAAAATGTTTTATGTGCAGTTAGTGTTCCCCTTGGGTACTTGGCCACTAGAGGGGGAGAACACCTACAGATCATTTAGCAATACCAGTGTATTGCAGATTAGTGTACACTTACATTAAGATGGCAGACCTTCATTAGGCTCCTAGTTGTCATGACTTCTGATCAGTTGATGGAAGGAGGCACCTAACTGTTGCAGTAGTTAAATGCCCAGTATATGTTATATCTCTATCCGCTGTCTCTGACATCATGCTCTCTCTGTCTTGAACTAAACCTCACTAAAACTGAACTTCTTGTCATTCCATTTACTAACCAAACCCACCCTGATATTGCTCTCTCTGTGTGTGGTACCACCATAACTCCCATAACTCCTAGGCAGCAGGCCTGCTGTCTTGGGTCTATACTAGACTCCCATCTCTCCTTCACTCCCTATATCTAATCCCATGCTCTCTCGTCACCTGCACCTCAAGAACATTTCCAGAATTCGTCCTTTTCTCACTGTGGAAACAACTCAAACTCTTTTTGTTGCTCTTATTCTTCATCTTGACTACTGTAACTCCTTGCTTATTGGTCTCCCCCTCTGTAAGCTCTCTGCTCTCCAATCCATCCTAAATGCAGCAGCCAGACTCATCTTTCTTTCCAGCCGCTATACTGATGCCTCCACCCTGTGTCAGTCACTGCACTGGTTGCTCATTAGGAAGAGAATACAACAGAAACTCATCACTCTCACCCATAAGGCTCTCCACAGTGCTGCACCCCCTACATCTCCTACCTTATCTCTGTCTACCGCTCTACCCAGTCTTCCCCTCTGCTGCTGATCTTCGATTAAATGCCCCCATCATCTCCAAGATTTTGCACGTGCTTCACCAGTTCTCTGGACATTCTACCGCAGACGATCAGACCTACTCATAACCCTCACAGTTTCAAGTGTGCCCTGAAAAGACATCTTCTTAACCAGGCCTACACATATTTCTGTCACTCTCGGCACTCACATTCACCAGTCTGTATACCTGTGTCCTGTCTGGGTGGCAGGTTCATCCAATTTTATGTAAATTAATGAATGGACCATTATGTAAACCAAGCACTTCTCACCTCTTGCCCCACCCCTACTCTGCGAGCTAAGTATGTTTTTACTATGCAATTGTTTTTTGTCTTTAATTATACCCTTGGGTGTTACCAATTGGGGGGGTGTCTCTGCACAGTGTAACATTGTCCAATCCGTGCTGACAGTCAATGTGTGCAGGGACACACCCCTAATTTGTAACACCCAGCTAGCAAATTCAGCAATATTGTTCTAGAAAGAATAGAGAAACAGCACGACAGTTATTTAAAATGAAGCTCCAAATTTATTTCACATTGAACAAGTATTCACTAAAACAAGCATGTCGGGAACGCTGCTCGGAGCCAAATCCTGGAGGTACTGACAGACAGGCGGTACAGAATGGGCGTGTGATGTTTCGAGAGTATCCTCCCCTTTCTCAAGGGGAGAAAGGGGAGGGATACTCCCTGAAACGTCACACGCCCATCTCGTACTGCCTGTCAGTACCTCGACGATTTGGCTCCAACCAGCGTGGAAGCCAATGGAGTAAACGCCATGAGACTTGGACTTTACTGGCTGCTAAACTACTATGGACTGCTGGAAACGCAAGTAGCTTAGTGCATGCACTTTAAGTTACGTGTTTTTAAGGGACATGTATAATAAATATAATAAATATAATAAATTAACCGGCCCCCGCTAACTAAAACGTGATATACAAGGTCTTTAGGAGTTTGGGAGGTGCCTGATATGCAGGAGGACTATACAGCACAGGTGAATTTTGCTAATAAGCTACCACTTTGATTTTATATTTCCTAAAACATGTCAGGAGGGGTCCTCCTCACCTTATCTCTGTGCACATGGCTGGAGCCAGCATCACTCTCCTAGTTTATTCAGTTTATTCTAGGGTCTTTCTTATTTGAAAAGAACTGTAATGTATGTATCCATAAAAGATAACTGCAGCCTAGATGCCAACTTGGAGAAGTGAATGAATATATCAAATTTGTTTTCTTCCTGAATTCCCCAGTGTGCAAGTTGCAGGTACAAAGCTTAAAGATCCTTGTGTAAATGAAGACGTCCCAGTTTCACACTACAGGGACAGCTCAGAATCCGGCAACTAAACTCTTTGATAACAAAATAAGAAATGAGAACGATTTTCCTTTTGTGTGGTAATTAGTCTGCAGGGCTATGATTGCGGTGTCAGTGTGGCCCAGGTGGCGGGTGAGAGTGTCTTAAGAAGAGGAGGATGTAAAGACTTATATGAGGTGGTAATGACTGTCCCTTAATACTTTATAACATACTAGCACACTTTGTTGAGAACCAAGGGTTCCTGATTGCCAGCTAATTGACTCCGAAATGCATTTGTACCAGGGCTTAGAGCAGGCACCAATTAACACTTGAGAAGCTAAAAAATGCATGCACATTTGACTTTCAAAAGAGCTATTCTCATTTTTTTTTCTAACTTTTGAAGTCATGCAGAAGATCAAACATCCAGATTTGAGAGCAGCTTAATGCTTCTTCCTTGTACATTCTCCTCAATACTATTAACAACACAAAGGAGAGAACACTAATGAATATGAATACCGTCACTTGCTTCTTATTAATGCAGTGTGCCAAGGCTGGGAAGATCATTTAAATAGAAAAAGATGTCAGGTAGCTTGGCGAATTTATCCAATCATTCCACCAAATGTACTGGCGGAAAAATAGTTTTTATGACTCAGCGTCTGATATTACCTGCTGAAGTTTGGATTTAAAGAAGTGACGTTAAGTAGAATACATACAGTATGGAAAGAACAGCAGCACAGCTAGCAATCAGTCTAGAATTAAATGTAGATTCAGGTGTACAAAAAGCAAATATGCAGAGACCGGAGTACATTTGTCTCACTATTAATTTGCACTATGTTGCTCTGTGTCCCAGGGGGCTCCTGGTTGGAATTAAGAAAGATTATCTGTAGTTATTTATAGCAATCCCTGAGGGTGACAACCAGTGAAGACAGGCTCTCTATCCTGTATGCGTCATGCTCGTTCGGCTAAGTGACTTGTATCAATTGGGTACATCTCCGATTCTAGGATACATCTTACTGTATCAGAAGTCATGGAAGCTACATTTCTAAAATCCTTCTAGTCATGGCCAACAAAAAATAATGGTAAACTAAAAATTCAGAGAAAACTTCTGAGTATTTTTTACATAACGTAAATTATAATGGTTCAATGCTTTAGTGAAAAGTGTCCTATTGAATCATCATCCTGTTGTTCAAAGGCTTTTAGGATAAACCTGAATGCATATTTGAGACAAATATTGGCAAACACTGCCTATGTTGACCATTTTTAATGTATGTAAGCATATTCGTTATCCATGATTTCTCAGTCAAAAAGTTCATGTTCTGGACAGTACGCTATGGACCTTTTTTGTTTTTTAGCTAATTTTTGGCCACAAGAACTTATGCACACATCCACGTTACGGTGCTCAACAGACTCCATGTTGTACTGAGCCGTATTATGCACCTTCATGTCTCTAATTTGCGATGGACATAGAATGTTTTTTTTTCATTTTAAATACAGAGAAATCAGTTAAAAAGTGTATATTCAATTGAATTGTAATGTAGACACCACAGGGTAGCACAAATAGTGCACAGTTCTCATCCTGCAGGCTTAAAGAGGACTCCTAGCATATCTGGTTTAGTAAAGACCGGTGTTCCCTGTTAAACAACAATTCTGGAATTTTTCTTAACTCTGTGTTGTGCTGTTCCTGTCTGACCATTCTAGTTTTTAGAGGGGTGAGCCCCTCCATACAATGACTGTCAGCACTGATAGGACACTGAATAATCTCAGAATAGTTTATCAGAATAAAGTTTTATGGTTTGTAAGGCTAAACAAAAGATATCCATTCATCATATTTTTTTTCGTGGGGTGAGGATCCTTACTGGATTGAAATATTGCAATCAGAATAAATCCCCATATGAATGTATCAGAACCTAGTAAAAATAAGGTATACACTATTTTGTGTAAAGAAAAAAAAAGGTCCAGAAAGCCATAATACGACTATGGTTATATCATTCTGATGGTTTACCTTTTCAAAGGACAAAACTATAGCAGCTTTGATCAATGGCTTGAATATGGAAACCAATGAATCCTAAGGCTAGGTCCACACAGCAAAGTAAAAATGGCATCCAAAATCCAATGGCATTTTCACATTGCTGGACCTCGCTGCACCGCCTTTCTGCACAAAAAACAGTGGCGGTCCAGCAAAATACACCTGTTAGAGATTCTGCATGAATTTTCTATTGAGGGCTACACAGGACCGGTTAAAGTCAGATTTTTGGAGGATTCTCAATACGGAATCCAACGAAAATCTGACCCAAAACTTGTGCTGTGTAGACATAGCCTAACAGATCATGTAGCTTGTCAGGTTTTCTTTATTTTTTGCCAGGACTTTAAAATATGCTATTAATCTTACCAAAATTAATGGAGATTTTAGAAAACATTACTGTGTGCCACATGAACATGATGTATGTAAATAAATGATTTATAACATTTATATTGTTTAAAATTTTACAATGGGTTTTAACAAAGCAAGCATACCCATCATGCATTTTTTGTAAGAGGAAACACAGATTTTAGCTGCTTTTTTGTGGTGGTGCGACTTCTGGAAGGACCATTGCCAGCAAATTTAAGTCTATGTTGTATTGCTAAAATAAAGTTTACTGAAGTTTCATATGTTATAAAGAATTAACGGTATATTTTAAATAAAGGTTAATTTTATGTAGCAAAGGAATTTTGTCTGTTTTCTGCTGTCTGAAGTGGAAATTGGCCCACCAGAATGTACTTAACCGGTAGAAGTTTTATTGGGAGTATAAAATTCCATTGGCAGATGGAAACGCCTTCAAACAGGCAGTGTCAGGTGGCTCTTCAATCTAATTGATTATTAATATGACTTCTGTTAAATTTGTTTATTGAGAACAGCTTATGTTTTCTTCCAGTTAACAGCCTCTTAATTGGAACTTCTGCCTTATATCACCTAAAGGCGTAACTCCTGCTGAGCCTTCTATGAATTCCCCAGTGAATTTGTACCTGACAATCTCTTAGTTTAGTTATTAAGAGCATATTATTTTCATAAAATAAAACTCTGACTAAAGCCAACATGAAATGAGCAACTTAATTATATCATCAGTTACCCTGCTCAACGGATTACGATTTCATAAACGTACTAAGATATATAAAGTTAACCTCCCATTTATTTCGCAGTGGAAACCAAATCTAATGAAGATTAAAAAACTTTAGAAAGTGGTGTAAAACTTGAGTTTTATTTTAAATTAATGAAAAAAAAATAGTAATGGAAAAAAAACATTCCTTTATTGACGATAAAGTTCAACAACACTAAGGATAAAGAACAGAGTACACATTTGGTTCCACACAGGGTCAGACTTGTTAGCAGAAGATATCTGCCATTTGGATCCAGATTTGGGGCACATTTTTTTTTATGGATACATAAATATATTTATCAAAGCTTGTGAACTTAAGACTACAAAAGAACTAAATAAAAACTAGATGGACTCAACATAAGAGAATTAAGTGGAAAGATAGCAAGGTACAGTCGCGGAAATAAGTATTTGATAAACTGGTGATTTTGCATGTTTTCCGAACTATAAAGAATGGAGAGGTCTGTAATTTTTATCGGAGATACATTTCAACTGTGAGAGACAGTCTAAAAAGACATCCAGAAAACCATACGGCATGATTTTTAAATAATTAAGTTACATTTTATTGCATAAAATAAGTATTTGTTCACCTACCAACCAGCAAAAATTCTGGATTTCACAGACCGGTTGTTTTTTCTTTATCAAATACACCTGTCCACGTGCTCTGTCACACTCCAACTTCTCCACCATAGCCAAGACCAAGGAGCTGTCTAAGGTCACCAGGGACAAAATTGTAGACCTACACAAGGCTCAGATAGGCTACAGTACAATAGTTAAGCAGCTTGGTGAGAAGGCAACAACTGTTGGTGCAATTATTAAAAAGTAGAAGAAACACAATTTGACTGTTAATCTTCCTCAATCTGGGGCTCCATGCAAGATTTCACCTCGTGGAGTAAGGAGGATTCTGAGAAAGGTTAGGAATCAGCCCAGAACTACATGGGAGGACCTGGTCAATGACATGAATTGAGCTAGGACCACAGTCTCAAAGATTACTGTTAGTAACACACTATCCCATCATTTATTAAAATCTTGCAGGGCACAAAAGGTCCTATTCTATCTCTGAAGCAAATTCTAAAGTTTTCCATAAGCTACAAGTCATCTGTGACATAGAAAGCCATTCTAGGACTTAGAAACAGGCAAAACACAGCAGGAAACTATACAACAATGACTACAGACAAAAAAAAAATGATCATTCTCAAGAACTTCAACAAACTCAGACCAAGGCTAGGCTTAACAAGAAGTAATTTAGAACACAGAACTGAGAATACGAGACAAACTCTAAAGACAAAACAATTACTCGAAAACACTGACACTAGAACTTGACTAACAGAACTAGATGGTACACTCTAAATATACTTGAAAGCCAAGATACACTAGACTAAGACACTAAGCTCTGCTAGTTACCAACACTTCATGCTACTAGGAATTTCCAGATCACAACTAGCAATTAGCATGTAGTTGCCACGTAACCACCCCAAACAAACACACAGACTAAAACAGAAATAACAGGGAAGATCTTTGCCGATTGTAACAACATGATTTATTGATGATTGTTAGAGAACATGGACTTTGGGAACTGCTAATGGAGTTCTCCTCACCACCTGGTCATTTCGATATTAAAGGTTCTTAAAAACTTTACCAGCCATTAGACAAGTGATACACAGACAGAATTGTAGCATATAGCTGAGTCTGGAGGCAAGTTCTCTTAGCCCCCTTTATAGCAAACACGTAGATAAAAGAACATACGGTCTAACATATCTCCAATATTCAATACTTAGATGATGGCTACTAATAAGAACACAAAACAGAACAAAACAAATAAAATAACTAAAATATGTAGATGTTAGCAAAAAACTAAAGGTATTGTGTATAACAGATCATGTACATATTAAGTCACAGTGGTTTACATAATCTTGCTATGGTACATGTCTACGGACACTGGATTTCAAACTAATTTTTCTTCGAGCAATTATGCTAGCTCAAAATTAACCTACGACACCAATTTAAACTTTAACATTATTTTCAATATTGTTATAAACTATCACAGATAAGATTATAATGACATATCCTTCATATGCAATGAAACTAACATTTATTACTATAACACAACAATGGACACTCATATCCGTTGGCAAAGGTTAAACATTTCATTCATAAACTATTGGATATGAGGACTCCCATCTTTGTTATAACAACCTTTATTCTTTTGGATTTTGGTAAATAGCAGTATGGATTTGTAATGAGTTATTCACATAGTTTAGAGTCAATTGGGTGAGGTTTAGATGAAGGGTTTAGTGGCAAATATAAATATGGAGCCAAACTGAGTTTATGAGATCAAGTGCTAAATTTGCTTCAGATCATCTTCATATAGTGATGTGTTCTGTGTGGTTTTAAATGGATCTGCAGTTAAACCGATAACCTTATCTTAAGTCAGTAAGTCATCACAATCTATAGATAATATGATAAATGACAACTCTATACCTGCTTTATACAGATATATCCATCCTTAGTCTATTTTTCCAGCCTCTGAATAGCCTGATATGAGTGACATTGATCTTCATTGTGATCTAATTACATAACCTTTTTTCTTTTCACTGGTGGTTTAGTTGCTCATAGTCAGGGCAATACTTACCTGTAGACATTGGACACCTAATAACTGTATGCAAATTATAGGCATTTGCATGTTAATAAAGCACTTACAATACTATGGAAGTGAGAGGAGGGACAAAGATTTTGTTTTATTTTGTAAGAGTTAAACATTTTGAAGCCATACATGCCCTTAAGGTGTAGTTTGCTGGATAACTGTATTCAGAAAGCTTGTGCCTGCAAGATCTTAAGATGGCAGCCTGGCAATTACATATTACTCAAAGGTAGTAACTATTATATCAAGCAACACTAGTCAAGTGCTTTAAGATGACATCACAAAGGCTGAAACTTGGGAAATGACAAAAGTCATACTGGAAACACCTTGAAGCAGTTCATCTAATATATATGTCAATACAATAGTGTGTTGAACTCGCCTATAAATGATGAATCTTCAAATACCCACTAAACTGTTAGGCTGTGATGCTTTCAAGCTGAGATGCCTACCAGACAAAGGCTAAAAGCTAGCTAATTGCCACTTTGCCCGTCTGCTGCTTCCCTCTCTTGACGTAGTAAGTACTGTATGTTTCATAGGCTACGTTGTGATCATTACTTGGTGTTAGCGACATGTACAACAGCTTGGAAGTTGTTATTGAAATGACATGCTGTCCAACTTTGATGAGTCAATGCTCAGTCATCATACCCCCTCCTCACATATGAGTCTACTTGAAGGTTTTATCATATTTTAGCATGCTAAATTCAAAATGCACAGAGATTGTGAGCTAGCATCAAGTAATCTATATTAAGAATCTGACAGGTAGGGCATGGATATATTAATATGTCAGAAGTGTTATGGTTAACATATACAGATCTCATTTCCACAACTTGGTTGACAGCCATTGACATAAAAGCCTTTGAGAAGTTGCCTTATGTGTTAATAAAAAGCAGAGATGTTACATTAGGTGACTTATTTCCTAGAAGGTCTGTAAAGTCCAAAATATAGGTAGAAATATATAAAATAAAATTAGGAAATATGGAATGATATATTCAATGTAGCATATTCAGCTAGAGAATACATTTTATACACCACAAGGACAAGAATTCATACAAAGATAAGAGGAAAATCTTTCCTGGACATTTCAGGGGATTGTATACTTTATACTAATCTTTAATCAGAATTGTAGCCAAATTTTGTAATCATATTTGTATACAGTATAAGCTATTTACATTTACATAGTTCTAATCTACATAGAAAGTTGATAAAATGTAAATATTATGCTTTACTTAATTTGTCCTTCGAAAAGAAGTTCTTATTCTCGACAACCCATTGCTTAGGTCAATGGTTGTCAACAAGGTGGTCATCAGCTTAGGACCCCTAGTCTAATCTAAACTATTCTGCACATACATTATACAGTCACCCATTCATTTATATTCAGTGTATGGCTCATTCCTCAATGATAACCAGTAATCACCAAAAGTTTCTATATTTTTTGGCCGGCTCAATTTGAAAAAGTGACTGGTGGAGATGAGACAACCCTTCTAAGTGTATGATGTTTTTATCCATGCTTCCATAGAGCAATACGTTATGGAAGCCAAGATAATCTTTAGACAGTTAAAGCCAAAGTGTGTGCTTATCGAACCTAAAATATTGTCTAGTCCGAAGCCTAGCAGCAGAATTCTGAATCACTTCTTAATAGAGTGGTTCATAATATAGGAGAAAACAACATGAAAGAACTCTACAGTTGAACAGTGTTTCCAAAGTTATTTGGCATTTTTATAGATTTAAGCAAGTCTTCAACCAAGGCAGACTTAAGTAACAGCATTTGTTAGATGCTTTATAAAACACCTAATAGCCAATACTACTCCCAATGCAAAGCACCAGCTCTATGTAAATTGAAGCATCTCTCATACTGATTGGCCAAAAAGGAAAGTGATCATGTCCAATTTCATAAAGGTGCATTCCCATCTTAAACATCTGTGGCATATCAACAGGTTCCTAATGTCTGAAAAGTGTGGGACCCAGAGGAAGGACCTGCACCTATCTTTAGAGTCCCATTACCCCCATCCTCATCTCTGCTGCAGCTGCACAGTACAGAGTGTGGTACCCTCTTCATATTAATGGGAGTTCCACACTTGCCAATTCCCATAGAAGAGAATGGAGAGAACCATGTAAAAAACAGAAATAGTAATTTAAGTTACCAATGCAGAATGAATTGTACATTCATTTAGATTAGTGATGAGCTTCAGGTTGAGTCAGATTATTTCAGCCTAAAATCAATTTTACTGGAGAGCTGGGGAAAATCATGCCACCAATCATCAGCCTGTCAGTCACCAGGGAAAAGGAACTGCAGTACTTCTAGAATGATACAAAAGGCAGAAATCCAGCTCTCTTTTAAATCACTTGTTTATTCCATGAAGATTAAAAACTGGATAGAAACAGTAAGGTGCGGTTCCTTCAGATGTTCTTGCTCTTAATTATTATTTTAAGGATAAGAACAGCTTAAAGGGGTTTTGCCATGATCTAATGTTGACGTGGGATCCTCCAAAATGGGTATTTAATCACTTTTCTAAATATATGTCATTAAAAAAGTGAAGCCTCCGAGAGCTACAGCCTACCTTACATGCCCTTAGTTACCTGACTGTTTAGATACGACCAGGAGCTGATCTGGCCACTTCTTATCTGATGACAGGGAATATGAATGAGCTTTGAAGGGACTGGGGAAAAAAAAAATCCTGTGTCTGCTGTATAGAGAATCCACTGGTTGTAATGTAATTATCTGAGTAATCACAGACACTCCCTGGATCCCTTCTCAGCCCTTTTACCTCCCCCTGCATCAGTTTGTGAACAAATGAAAGAATGCTGCCTGCTCGGAGCCTATCTTCTCTCCTGAGCAGATAAGAGGGAGAAGCAAAACGCGTAGAGCTTGTGCACAATAAAGTTATCCCCTGTGGATTAGCCCAACATGTTTGCTCAACTACAGAGACTGAATATCAGGAGCGTGCATGGGAGGTGGAGTGATGACATCACAGAGGAGGTACTTGTTTTTTTAAACACAGTAACAAAACAGCTCTTTTTTTCAAGCCGCAAGAGGGGAGTATCAGCCTGTTAGGTAAGGAACTCACTTCTTGCCATAACCCCTTTAAATGAGTAAGGGACCATATCTGTCTCTCACTTTATGGGAAAAACAAGGGTTTTTAGAGGATGTTGTCTTTTGCATTGAGCTTCTACATTGGTGCTTCCAACTATCCGGGCTTCCTCTTGACCCAGTGAGATGGACAGCCTTTGTTTTTATTCATTGTATGGATGTATTTCCTTCTCCTGTCTGACTGGCAAGCTGCTATTTGGTTGCATAATTTTACCGCAAACTCAGGTCAGGCTGAACCAGCCCTAACTAGCATGTGCTTTAAACACAGCAACTATTTCTCATATGACATTTATGACATTTAGTTCTGGTGGCAAATTCCCTTTCCAATTACTAAACTGATTATATAATAGTTGAGTATATAAGAAAAACAAACCAAAGTTGCCACATCTTAAGACAGCCTGCACTGGTGAGGATGTTCGTTTAGGGTAGACGCATGCATCACTACATACTGTTTTTGTGTGATTTTGCAAGTGTATACCTGCATGATATACATCTGTAAATTAATACTTCCTATGATGCTCCATTCTGTTCTATGGGCGTTTCGAATAGAGCCAAACTCCGCTGTACTTGGAACTCCCATGGAACAGAATGAAGTGGTCCAGAAGAGTGGCCGCCACTCCAGTCTGCTATGTAGCTTTCAGAAACCCATTCCACCTCTGGGACCAGCACCTATCAGACTTTGATGGTGTATCCTAGTGATATTCCATAAAAGTCTGTGGTGGTAGAACCCCTTTAAGTTTGGTAATCTTGCACTTAAAAGTTTAAAAAAAAATGCACAATTGGAGACTAATTTGTTGCAGTAAATATATTCCAAATTGTACACTGTAATTTATGGATCTGGGACAGTTTTATGTTAAAAGGCTACATTACACAGATATTAATATTCTTGATTTAACCCTATTCTCACTGTAGTTTAACCCTATTCTCGAACACATTTGAAGACTGCTTGTGTTTGGGGGAAATTTTGTATAAACAGACCACATAGTCCACTTTATAGGATATACAGTCCAAATGATCTATATTCCAGACGTCTCTTCTAAAGCTTTGATGCCATTATCACTCTATAATTGATGCTGAAGTGAATTGTTAACAAGTGATAATGGATATGACACGTAAATGGAGGATATAACATTGTTTCTATCAGACGTGATCCCCGAGAGACGAGAGGTGCAAATTCTGCTTTTTGTTTTGGAAAACAACGCTAGACGCTGCCTCAGAAGCCAAAGAATTATTTGTGTATGTAAATTCGGCTTGTGGTGCCAAAGTATTGCTTATTCATGTAGTGTATCTGAAGAGAATAGAGCGTAATCTGTCTTCATATACTGTGCCATTGACTTCCAGGTAAATTTAGCATCCCTAGACCTCATGTTACCCGGCAGTGTGCCAATACTGTATTAATCTGTCACTGAACTTATTTGCTTCTGCCGCTCATGGTTGGCTCGAAAATAACACATCTCTCCAGCACTGAAGTTAGTTAGCGCCTGCTGGAGAACAACTAATGAAATTTGGTTTCTATTGCATTTGGACCTGGCTGCTTTTCAATAAATTTATTGGTCAAATTGAAGAGTGCGTATACAGACGTTAAAGTGTGACAACAAGTGGCATCTCCGTATTACATGAAGAACTGTCTCAATTAACATTAATGTAGAAAATCAAACTCTGTAATTACTCGTAAAAATCCTACAGGTCTCTGTTTCTAAACATGGGTGTCTGCCAAAAGTGCTCCACTTCAAGATGACATTAGCTTGGCGTGGCAGAGTTTACATCTGATAATTGCTGTTCTATAGCTCTTCTCATTCATATAATCACTCGCTTGATTAATATACTCTGTACGCGCTTATTTATGCCATGAATTTCTGCTCTGCATTTCCATGCAGCACTTGTACATGTCCTAGGGCTACATAGGCCCGGTGTAGACAGTTAGTTGCTCTCTCCTCAAAGTTACTTATGCTTATACAACACTTCATTTTCATAGCATGTGGCAGTTTTCCTTTGTTAATTGGAACAAATGCGGCCAATTATGGAGATTCATCTCTTGATACCAATCTATGAATAATTAGACATAACACATCTGTCTTTGAATGGAGGAAGGAGGTGAGCGCAGACAAATGTACTTGGAACCACTGTGTGAAATTTGTGCTTCTGTACCCATCATTTGCCAAAAAAGCACACTGGGTACTGTTCAGCCCACGTATTTTGATGGATTTAATGAGAATGTCTTGTTCAGACTCTGATTGGGCTTTATTCTTTTTCTAATTGCAATGTAATATTGAAGGGAACAATATGTTAAAGGGGAAATGTCACCACTTTCCCACCTATGAAATAAACAGGGGAGTGGACAGATTTCCCACACAATGCAATGGGTTATTTCTTGGCATTCAATAAATTTCAATAAGGATTCAAGCACCTTACATCTGCCAATGCTATTTATGAGAGGAGACCTCTATCAATTATTCATAAGCTGCTTTTTAACCAATTGCACAACAAAACAAGAAGCGCTAGTTATCAGCATGTGATTGGCATTGGCAGCAGTAAGGACTCCAGGTCTCTTATTCCTAGAGAACAATTTATACAACATAAAAAGGTAACCTCTAACATTTGTTAATAGGCTAGTATATTACCCTAGGTTTATTTTATTAGAAAAGGGTTAGATTTCTTTATAGTAAACGAGGGATATCCCTACAGCAATATATCTCCACATATTTCTGACATCATTCCATATTGATGACCACATGGTATCTCGTTATGGAATTAGGTCTATGATAAAAACCTGCATCCAATCATGGAGTCTTCAATAGTTTGTTTTTTTTCCAGAACTGCAAAGATTTTTATACTACTATCTACTGAAAGTGGATGAAATGATTATGAAACAGTATCAGCTCAATAGGAACAAACACAATATGTTAGCTATATATTTAGCACATACACTGCAGTTCTCCTGCTGCAATTCAGTTTTATAGAAAGGCCGGGACGTACTGCCGGATTGGCCACCTTGACATCCCTGGAATTTCAGTACTGAATACAGCAACATGCTAGGCGCATATCTGCCTTCCACTATTTTTCCTGGTGGTTGCCTTCATTATATATATACAGTCAAATTGCAGCTGGAGAACTGCAATGTATGTGCCACCGAATATCCAGAAGCTTGGTGGAGGAAAAGAGAATTTTTAGCCAGTGACGGTAGGTTACCGACATGTGTAGAGTTAGTATAGCTGCCATGCAGCATAAATCGGCACTTTTTCCGAGGCTGTAGCGAGGGTGGGAGGCCGTCCCCACAGTTTGGTCTGGGCTGTACTAGGAGCTCAAGGCCTTTAAAGCCTGCTGCTCTTAGACCTCAGGTGAGGAGCGTGTAAATGAGGAGTTTGAGGAGTCATTTTCTCCACAGTGTGCTGCTGTCAGGAGTAAAAGTAAGGTGCCCTGGAACAGGACAGAGACAGACTAGCTGGTCATGTAAGAACTTTCTTGTATGTGGTTAAGACAAGCCTTTTTGTGTTTAACCTTAAACGACTGCTGTGAAGCCTCCTGATGAACTGTTTTGTTCCTGTTTGTTTTTCCTGCCGTTTCAATAAACCCTTCCATTTTGCACCAACATTCTGCTCGTTTGCCTACCATATGTGATGCAAATTCCCACATATAGTGGAGGATGCGATGGGCAGCTGGTTGCTAAGGGTTACGGCTGCACGTTTTTCTTTGGACTGATTAACTTGCATGTGTCATGGTTAAAGGCCACTACATCCTTGCCAAGCCAGTTCCCTGCTACGGAGGAGATAATCATTTTGTGCAGGCCAATGCGGCGCAGCAGAAAACCAACTGTTTATTGCTGCAACAGATTACCGTCCTGCGAGAGTGGGTTCTTGCTCAGCCAAAAAGTATGGAGGCGCTAACTGGGACTTTGTGTGTAAAAAAAAAGGCTATGTAACTTGTCTTGCAAAATTTGACCCCAGATAATATAGAGCCTTATCCGGTGGTTTTTGAAAGAATAGCAAAAAAAGAGAAACTCCCTGTGGCTGTATGGACTGAGGTTTTGGCGCCTTATCTTACCGGCAAACCACAAAAAGCATATTTTGATTTGATAGCAGAGCAGGCAAAGGACTATGATATCCTAAAAGGCAGAAATTCTGGCCCATCTTGGAGTCCCCTTATTGGTGCGGCTTCGCAGAGTTCATGACTGGCGGTTTGAAAACCAGCTTTGAGACCTGCTACACATAGGGTCACATATATGAAAACTGTCTAGGTCTAAAATTCACCTTATTGCCCATATCAGAGCACCCCTTTCACTTCAAATAGTGCTCTGGAAAAATGAGAGGGGCGCTCCGATTGGTTGCTATTGGCAAAAAAGTGTGTTTTAGACCTAGATAATTTTCATACATGTGGCCCTTGGTGCATTAGTGACTACAAACTGAGAGTCCATCTGCCATCATCAACCGAATTGTCATGGACCGCTATGTGAATGGACTTCTTCCGGATATTCACCACTGGGTTGCCCAGGAAGACCCTATTACGCTGGACCAGCTGGTTGAACTAGTGGAGCAGTATACCACTACAGAGATCTACCTAGGTCCTGAAAGTAGACCTCAGCAGTTCATGGGGCACTCCGGGGATTGCTCTCAGAGGTCACAGGCCCTTATGAAAGTAGGAAACTGTAAACACAAGACCATAGAGTTGGAGTGCTGGAATGGAGGACCAAAGGCAGGCAAATATGCTTTTTTTTCCCAATGGGGCTTCAGGACCATAATATTTTTATTAGTAGTAGTATTATTTTATATGTGGACATTGCCTTTAGCCCTTCTGAAAGAGAGGCTTTTATTTTAGATATCACTAACAATGCAATTGAAGATAAGAATAATATTACTTTTGCAATACTAGCAAAACCTTTTGAGGTCTTGGTGGTCCGTTCCAAAGGTTTTTGTTAACTAATAAGGCACCAAACTAGCTACTCCCTGCCACAACTTGCTGGGCCTTCATGTCACTTGCGGGGGTTTCACCAGTCCCTTAGTATGGGAATTGTTCTTCACCACCCTTGCATTTGAGCATGCACACTGCACAATACACACAGTACAGTTTCTGGGTCACCCCATGTCTAGCAAGGCCTCCATCCAAAGCCTTGTCAACATGTTTCATTAAAGGCCTGCTAAAATTATTTACTACAACAGTTCAGCTTTAATTTTAATACAGGTCCTCTATGGCTTGGAAAACACAGAGTAACACTTGAACCTTTCCCCGACAGGCACAAAAAGGGATACTTCACTAAAAATGAACCGATCACCCAATAATACACTTGATTCAGCACGCACTCTCACAGTCCCACCATTTGTCTCTGTTATACTTGGATAAGTAGGCTTCTCCCTAGTCCTCACAACCACCAGTCTAACTGTTCTATGGACATATATCAGCTCTGTTGCAACCCACAGTTCCTGAAATCTCTAGGACTCTTACCTACCATCTCAATGGCTCATCTCACTGTAGATGCACAGTGTGGCTCAGGCTCCCAAGGTCTCATGGTAGTTGCAAATAGGTCTACTGCTCGAACTCCTTCTGCTGATCCTACAGGCACTATACACAGTTACACCAATGGTGCCAACCTCTTACCTATAGTAGTCCTACCACATCACAGTGCAACATTCTGCTCTGTAACACTGCATCCAGTGACAGCATCGAGCCCTATGTAGAATAGGGATAAATATCATGTGACCTGATTACCAGGGACATTGGCAGGTTTTGGACTGCTAGTTCTTTTCAACAGGTGCACCATATAATTGAGGGCAACAGTGAGAAGATAATTACCATGAGGGGGAAAGAATGTAAGGCTCCCCTCCCCCTTAAACACCCATAAACCAAGCTTCATTGAGATAGGAGAAGAGAAAATAACTTAGAAAAAACACATCTTGCTGACATAATAATGAGAAAGAAGCAACAGAAGAAACTACGTGGAAGAAATTGAATATTCATGTGATCCACGTTTCCCAAACCCAAGCTGAGCAAACTCAATCGTCGAAAAACAATTTTTTTTTTAAATCACATTGGTGGTGTGAAGTGAAAAGTAAAGCCACCATTAGGACACGGCTCAAGCACGTGTGGTTAGATCATTCTCAGGGTCATTGAATTAGATACCAAAACACAGGAGGTAAAACCCAAGTCACTGTGATAACCCTGCCCAAGTATTTCACCAATTTTAGTGAACAAGTCCATCTTATTCACACGTTTAGTTTTTAAGCTTTGGAAATACTTACAAAAGAGAAGAAAAGATTCAAGTACTTTTATGGAAAAACAAAAACTGTCTCCTTGGTCTGATGGGTGAACCGAGCATTACATACAGGTTTGCTGTAGGGAAAATGTACCTGCACACCTAGATTCTGACTGCTCAAAGAGGAGAATTTGTTTCTAGTGACGGTTCTGCCCAATTTACATTAACAAGGCTTTGCCTACACATTAATCTAATTGAGCCAATGTTATTTTTTCCTGTGGTTTTCTTTGATGTGTACGTAATCCAGCAGCAAACTCTCTGTGAAGTACAAGAAATAAAACCTGGATGAATGTTCTCATTAGACAAGTGAACATCCTGCTTGTGCCTTGTTTTTATTTGTCTCGCACTTTAGATTAATAGTTTCATCTATTGCTTATACTAAAACATTCTATTTAGGATGCAATTTACATAGAACCTTTCCAGATAGCGGCTGATCTGTCACACAGCTCAGCAGATAATACATAAAATTAACCAATTTACGGAAGGGAGAGGTATTTATTTATGACACGGGAACTTGCATGTATTTATTCGGCCTTTATTTCTGCTGCTAGTATCAATCTACTTCAGGACATTGGTCTATTATTAATGGCTTATGACAAGACTGAAGAAGTCATTTATGGATTTTTGCTCACCAGTGCACTCTTGGCCATCGTACTGAGCCGAGAGCTGTTCAGCTCTGCAATTACATGCACAGTGATCATTAAATTGTTTCCAAAATATAATATTCTTGCAAAGTGAAAAATGTGCAAAAGAACCATTTCATTTACTGAGCGAAGTTTTGATGGAAATGCCAAGTAGGCAATAATATATTCAAATGCACTCTCTTATAGGTGGAATGGTTGAAAAATGAGGACATCATTGATCCCGTAGAAGATCGGAATTACTACATCACAATTGATCATAACCTCATCATCAAACAAGCCCGACTTTCAGACACTGCCAATTATACGTGTGTTGCCAAAAATATTGTAGCCAAAAGAAGAAGTACTACAGCAACTATAATTGTATATGGTGAGACATCAATGCATTTCTGGAAATATCTACAGTCTAGACACCGCATTAGAGGTTCAGAATGTCTATTGAAATACAGAGCAGTAGCTGGTGGTGTGTAATCTTCAGATTCATAAATCTGTAGTGTAATCCATTAAAGATAATTTATGAACTAGACATTTCTAGGTGCAGGCCATGCCCCCTGTGAATATGCACTACACTGAGCAGAGGCCATTTAAGAATCAAAATAGATCAATGCATGATGAGAACAAGGCATAAATCTAAACAACTGTTTATAAACTATTCCATATCACATATTTTTAGGGAGATTTTTTATTACTTTTTCTGTTTTATAATGAAAAATTATCAAGCCTAAATTTATCATACCTATAACTGAAAATTATATTTGTACACAACTTAGCTCACGTCTGCATTAGAGATTCCCAAATGAAACCTCCATCGCTGGGGTGGAACCGGACCCATTTTACAACTGCCCCCAACAGTCCCAATTGACTACATAATGGTCCATTGGGATTCGGTCGTGGTGTCAGTCATTTTATTGGGGAAAAATGTTTTCAGTCTTTCACAATGGAATTGGCAACACAGGTTCCAAACAGAATCTCTTAGACAATTATGAACAGGGCCTAAGAATCACATGCCAGTTTAACAACTGAATGAGTATAACATGTTGACCAGAATGATATAACAAAAAATAGGCAGCACAGGAAATTCTGAATTAAGGGTTCACACTTCAACAGACCTGAACCAAAGCCCCTGTAAAGTAGTCAAAAAAAGAAAAGTCCATAGAGCACTTTCAACCAAATTGTTAAAAAAAACTGAAACACTGTTTAGTGAATCAAATAATTTTTTATCTCAAAGTGCTGCCTGGATTTTTTATTTTTATTTGGGCTAATACACACAGCCTAAACACATACAATGTCCCATCATGTTTTGAGACTACATTACAGATCCATGGGAAGTATCAAGGTGAGCATAGTCTCTTTTGGACCACATGCGCTCTATTTGTGTGTATTTACCTTCAGCAGGACTGTAAAGCATTGTAGACCATGCTTTTGCATCTTTCACATTTGTGTCCATAGTCCTAAATCTGGTATGAATACAGTAAACAAACCTCAGATACTGCAGACCTACTTTTTTAATATATATGCTATCAAAGATTGTACAGCCGAGTTGCGTAATGTATAAAATACTGTACCCGCTGCTATGTAGTCACCTCAGAGTTTTATGACCTGTATGTATGCTCTCAGCCATCTGCTTTTATATGGTCATGGATCTCCTTGGGGATCTATATATCCTCACAATCTATTTTAGAGGTTATACTATGCCATACATAACTGCTAAATGAAGCGTCTGTGGAATTCTTGTGTTTCTTGGTGCCAAGCTATGGCTTACCTAAAAAGACAACATCGAGACCGATCAGCCTTATGGTAAAATTAGTTGTAAATGTAAGAGCTTACCATGATATATTTATAAAAAAAAAAAGTTAGGTACTGATGCTTTACGGTGTCATTTTATGATACTTAATAGTGAACTTTTTATATTTGGTCTATTTCTAGTAAATGGCGGCTGGTCCACATGGACAGAGTGGTCTGCATGCAGCAATCGGTGTGGGAAAGGTTACCAGAAACGTACAAGGATGTGCACAAATCCTGCCCCGCTAAACGGAGGAGCTGTTTGTGACGGTCAAAGTGTCCAGAAGATAAGCTGCACCACCCTCTGCCCAGGTAATCACATGACTTAAAGGGGGTGAAGTGCTTTTATACATTAATACGATATCCCCAATGTATATACAATGGTATCCGACTATCAGGAACCTAATTGATTATGAGGATAAGGGGCAGTACTACTCAGTCTGAAAGGGGTGAGATGCAACACAAGCCCATGGATAGAAAAGAACAACCCAGATACCTCTACAGATTGTGATGTTAGAGTCCCACAGTTCCGGTACACCGCTTTCTTTTGGCCATTTTTTCACATAACAGTTTGATATTAGTTATACAGTTATATTTGTATGGGTAATTCCATATGATGCAGCTCAACCATGAGAACACAATTCTTATCCTGCTCATTTGACCCCCAAAAAACATTCCTCATTTTATTCATTTCAGCTTTCACCATCTTTATTTTATCTTTCCCTTCAGAGGATGGTGAATGGACAACATGGAGCAAATGGTCAACATGTGGAACCGAGTGCACACATTGGCGCCGCAGAGACTGTGCCAATCCCCCACCAAGAAATGGAGGGAAAGATTGTGAGGGCCCTGTACTACAGTCAAAGAACTGCACTGATGGATTATGTATGCAAAGTAAGGACTAGACTGCATGGCTAATACGAGCTCTTTGCCTTGTGTTCTTTGCTAATACCATTAGCAATCTCAGTATTTTTAGTTTCCCTACTAAGAAATCTTTTTATGCATTTTCCTCTATGCTGGCAGTTATTCGGAGTTATTATTATGCTGTTCAATTTACGTAAAATCTTTTTTCTCTTAATCCATAAGTACACATGTAGTTTTGGCCTTTAAAAAATTGTGTTTTGTTTGCTTACCATCTCATTTTGAGTAGCAGTTTTTGAAGTTTTGTTATTATGATGTTCACTGTGAGGTTTAATGACTTATCAAGCTTATTCTGAGAGTCCAAATTATGGCAATATTAATTGAATAAAAAAATGAATACCCTTGCATGTTAAAAACAAAAAAAAATCACGAAATACAGTTGCAGGTTTAAAAACAACCATTATATAATTTGGGGTAACCCAGATGTGGCAATACCAATTTTTTTTTTTTTTTTTAATTTTCTCTAAAATACTTACTAGTTCCACACGATAACTTGAAGACTTGAATCTGCAATTCATTTATCTCCTTACTGTACAGCTTGAGGCCTCTTCAGTACAGGTATCCTCCAGAAAGGAAGCAAAGTGCCTGACAGACTACCCGAAGATCCACAACCTGCAAAATAAAAAAATGTCCACTCTTACTTTACTGCAACTTTTTTCAATAATTTCTCACAATACAAAGTCTATACATTAGAATGACTTACAAATAAAACCCTTAGCAGAATATTGTTTGCATAATTATTCCAGTTCCCCCCATTCAGGAGCCCTTTACAGTCCCCTTTACAATTGGCAATTAGACTTTAAGGGAAGTTGTAACATAGATTATGCCCCCCTTGCTGAGGACAGCACAAGCTAGTGAGAGATGCTGTTTCCAGCGCTGCGTCCCTTATTCTGTAAAGATACAGCAGTTTCAGAGCATTTAATGGTCAAATCTGGCAGTTTACCTGCCATCTATTCAAAGGTTTCTACCTATAAAAGTACTAGGTTGAATCAGCCATGAGTGCGCGGGGCTAACTATGGGTGGGCGGGTCATGAATTAAGCAGACTTTTTTTTTTTTGCAGAGCAGGCTGCAAACTGCCAGATTTGAGCATTAAATGCTCTGAAACTGCTGCATCTTACAGAATAAGGGACACAGCGCTGGAAACAGCGTGTCTGCCACTAGCTTGTGTTGTCCTCAGCAAGGGGGGCATAACCTAGGCGACAGGTTCCCTTTAAGAAAATAATGGATTAAATTGCTAGTGTTGTGGTTCAGTTCACTCGCTACTCATCTTCTATATCTAAATATGCCATACAAGGCTTAGGTATCAAACAAAGCCACATATGCAGCCCCCTTCAAACATTACTAGTCACCTCCCAATACAGAGAGTAGGAAGAAAGCTCTATGTGGCAGAAAAAACAGCATCTGGCATTGGGTTATTGGTGAAATATTGAGAATCAAAGTACAGTGGAAGTTTAAGGACTTTCCAATCGGGCAACAGCTGAATAATTTTTTTGCCCCTGGATAACCCTCTAATGATCATTATAGCTATTACAGGCCACTAAAGTAACAGAGCATAAAACATCAAATTCAGTCTCTGAGAAGAACTTCCTCAAATTGGATACCTTTTAAATCCATCCCCAGACTACATAGAAGAAAGGAGGCCTTGCTTATAAGTTTGGGACTGATCTACAGTTCGAACATGCCATGAATATCCAAACTAGCAGTGGTCCAGCCCCTGTGATCCTGTTGATCTCCAAAATAAAATTGTAGCAATAACCATTAAAGGGGTTTTCTTGCTACAAACATCATATCTAATGATGGGGACAGTAAAATAAGCACTTTTGCAATTGGTTTGTATTACCTAAATCATTTAGTATAGCAGCTGTTAGCTAATCTGTGTGTGCCAAGAGCTAAAATCTGAAGCCTGGGGTCGGACCACGCCCACATTGCAGTAATTGACTGCCTACATTTAATTCAATCTCGGATCGGGACATGTCCCCTGTGCTGTGTGAAACAGGCTGCCTGTGCTCCTCTCTGCTTCTCTCAGTGACAGCTCTAATTTGAAGGATCTGAACTATTACTGAGTCTCTTTAGCTGCCAGATTCACTATCTCCATCCATATAACACACCCTTATATACTCTGCTCCCCCTACTCATATAACACACTCGTCTCCCCCACCAATATAACACACTCATCTCCCCCACCAATATAACACCACCTTATACACTCTGCTCACCCCCCTTTTTCAGGCAGGATGTAGAGCAGTTTGCATTTTTCACATTTGTTTCAACATTTCAGGCTGTATTTATAACTATTTACACCAATGCAGGTGTTCTGGTTAGAAGGATTGCTTGTGGAGCCTGGGAGTGAGGTGACAGCTCTGCAGGTATGAGAACTGATCACTGCAGGAGGTCTGCAGAGCTGTGACATCCACTACCTCCCACAGCTTACACAGAATGAAGAGCAGGAGTCAGGAGCGAGCAGGTACAGGGAGGGGGTGTGATGATTCACCACTCTTCATTGAGGGAAAACACGCCTACTGGAGAGTCCCATCCCTGTATTTGAAAATCTAAACTAGTGAAAAAAATCTCAGATGAATGCAAAACCCTGTAATGAGAAACCCCTTTAAGATTCGCTATAGCATTAGCAGTCTGTAGGAAACGTCAAAAGGACATTACGACGTAGCTTATGGACCAGCATCTCCTAGTACAACCCTTTTATTAAAGAAACAATGAAATGTACTCCTAGCCTTGAAACCATTCTCAAAGTTGTATTTCCCCCAAAGTATGTTGTAGTGTTTGATAAATGCAATAACGCATTATGTAAAAGAGAGACTATTTATGGAAATGTATTATAGATTTTCTAGATTTGCCTGTTTTTCTCATGTCCTGGAAAAGCATTTAATGAAAGAGGTTGCCATTACCATTATTTTTTCATAAAACTCTGTATCACAGATCCTATAATGAAAAACCCAGTTGAATATTGGCACGCTTAGCCCTAGGGTGTTTCCAGTTCCTTAGTGTCTAGGTTTAATGGTAATATTTTAATGGTTTCCTATATACAAGTCAGAAATGTATAATCCTGCTCTATGATCCATCACTGCTAAGAAGATTGATTTGTCATGCTTTATAGCTCTGTCTGAAACTAACAAGTTGCTTCGTTTTTCCTGTGTCTTTATTTTTTTTTTCCTCCGCTCTATTTCTTGGCGCTGTCATTAGTTTTGTCACTTTTATATAATAAGTTCAGCATTTCATATTTACTTGGTTCCTGAAGGGGGTAAAAGTGATCATCAAGAATAGGTTACAGGAGATTGCATGCACGCTTGTGTACAGATTAAAGGACTATTAAAGGCGAGCTTGCCAGGTGGTATGAATTCACATTTGTTTCTGTGTACACAAATATGAATTCCTAAAAATTTAGCTACCAATTTGAAAAGGAATAAAGAAAATCGAATCTAGCTGCAGTAGAGGTATGGAAAGAGGCAAGGAGCATTCACATTTGTATTTTCACAGTAGAGTTTTCTGATAAATGGAGGCATCCATAAAAAACTGACCTAATATTAAATACATTTAAGGAATGCTTAGCAATTTCTTTTTATTAGTGTTGATCGAACTGTTCTAGAAAAGTTAAGTTCTAGTAGAACTTCTTTCGAAATTTTTTAACTCTAACCGAACAGTTATGTTCGTTCAAGTAAAGTTTTAGTTCGAGATGTCATTTTCAGTTTCGTTTTCAGCGGCTTTCTGCACTTTTGGCGGCCATCCACTCAGTGCAGAGCACACAGAAGTGCCAAAAATGTCATTGCTGAGGTTTAGGGCTCTCATTGGCTGCTAAAATCATGTGACTAGGTTATATATATTTCACTGTATTGTCTTATGAACGCCATTTTCAGCTCACTCTCTGTACTGTACAGACTGTTCTTAGTTAGATAGCATTTTCCTCTCCATAGACATCAATAGTTAGGGAGTTTGGTATTGCTGGCTGCAGCTTTCACACACCCAGAAGCTGTTATTTGGCGACATTTGCAGGCTCACATAACGCCTAACTCTCATATACATGGATATATATTACACAGAGTGCTTGGATTTGCTAAATCATACTCTGTGCCCAAAAGTTCGGTTTTTGCAGTTTTGGAGGTTCAGTATTGTGTAACACACCTGTCTCCAAATCTCATTAGTCAAAGGGGCTTTTGGCCCCATCAGGACACAGGACCCCATAGCAGCTGTCCCGCATGCAGCTCCTAAAAACTATGCCCCTGCTTGCAAGCTGTCCTCATCTTTTCAGTTAGGGCCCTTGAAAGAATAAGTATTTTAGCCTCTCAATTTTTTTCTTCATCTTAGAGCCAAATTTCTTCCTAAGTTGTTTCCACGTATCCAGTTTACTGTTATGGATGGTAATTCCAGCTGCTCCTCACCTGTATAGCTATAAAAATTAACCCGAACATCTTCTTCCATGGACTTTAAAGGGGTTCGAGTTCGAACAGAACCTCGAACCGAACACACTAAAGTTCGAGGTTCCAATCGAACTAGAACATTTTATAGCACGCTCATCTCTACCTATTATCAATATTAATATATATACACACACCCTGGCCAGAAAGCCTGATCTTTAGAAATCACTTCTCAGCAGTTTCAACATTATCATTTCAGGCAAGATTAAAGTGGAAGATGACACTTATGAGTAGAAAACACAGGATCCACCATACACAATACATATGTAAAAAAAAAGTTGAAGCCTGCACTGTGTTAACTGATTTGAGATGACTGCAAACGCAACTGAAAAACATTGAAAAGGTGACAACTTTCTGGGCTACACTGTCAGTGTGAGTTGTCAAGGGAAAGGGGTTTTCTCACTTCAAAGATTATCTTTCAATATGAAGGAACAGTTAAATGAAAACCTTTTCTAAATACATTGTTCAATAGATTTTAATTTAGTAATGAGATAAAAGACATTTTATATGCTCTGAATGAACACAGGATTCTATGGTTCTCTGACAAAAACTGTTGTCTGATAAGAGCAGAGAGTTTAGAGCAGGGAGTGATGTCACCACATGGAACAAACTGATCATCTCCAACAAGGTAAGCCATTGTCTTCAGTCCTCACAGCACATGTACCTTGTGTTTACTGCAGAGATAACATCTCCTGCACTAAGGTTACATCTACACGACAGTGATTTACTGTTAAATTTTTAAGTGGATTCGGTATTTAGAATCGACAAATATTCAAATGAATGGGATGTCAGAAACTTGAAAACCACAGCTAAAAAAGGGACAAAAACCAGTAGAAAAAATGAAAACCAAATGTAAAATACTGGTCAGAGATTATTCCATCCTCTGCCATGTGGACGTAGCCTAAAGGACCAAAAAACTGTAGGTATCAGTACAACCTGAGGATTTTGACTCCGTTTCAGTTAAGTTTTTGGATTTGGTTTCTCAATGGCTTTTTATCAGACAATGTAGGGATTTAGTTATACAAATTTGAAATATGACCTTAGAAAATCCAAACTGCGTAGACTACAGATCATATTTTCTATTCACAGTCTATGGGGATAAATCTACAGTCAAATTACAGTGTCAAAATCCAACTGAAAATCCATGCTGTGTAGATATACCCTACAGCTGTGTTCACACGGCGGATTCACGCTGTAATTGCAGGACGGATTTCGCCCCTCGGATTTCGGCAGCTCGCCGGCCCCATAGACTTTCATTATCCACGGCGCGTATCCCGCCGGGATAATGTGCCTGTCGTTTTCTCCCGCTCGCCGTACTTCGCAAGCGGAGAGAGGAGACGGAATCCATAGTTCTCTATGAGAACTGTGGATTACCGTAATTACAGGGACGGATTTCAGCCGTATTTGACGCAGTATGGCGCGCAATACGGACTGAAATCCGTCCCAAAATCAGCCGTGTGAACATAGCCTAACAGCTCAGCAACTTAAAGAGATGCTAGATCTGCTAATCACTACTATAGAACCACCCGCAGCCCGAGTAGACAGTGTAAAATGGCTTGTGAAACAGCCAGGTGAGAAAACCCCATCAAGCGTTGCTCCATCTATGGCTATGTTCACACGGCTTAACTATGGGATGTAATTACGCCCCGCAATTACGCCGTGTGGACAGGGGCGAGAGCGGGGGAGGGAGCGGGGGGCCGGCACTTCGCCGGCCCATTGACTTGCATTACCAGCGGTGCGTATACGCCGCTAGTAATTCACATGTCAATTATCTCCCCCCCCGGCGGATTCGGCTAGCTGGGAGAGGAGACGTAATCCATAGTTCTCTATGAGAACTGTGGATTACCGTAATGACTGGGCCGTTTTCAGCCTGTAATTTGCGCACTTTGGCACGTAATTACGGACCGAAATACGGCCCATTTTAAGCCATGTGAACATGGCCTATAGGTGATGATCACAGCTTCCATGCACAATGACCGTGGTTCAGGTTACAGAGCATGCCCCCAATACTTTCCTATAGTAGGTCATTAAACATATCCTGACTATTAAATCCTAAAGCCCATGTAGCTGCTGTTAATCTTATCTCTACCTACTTTTAAACAGCATTTCAAGAAAGATGTCCACCCCCATATAGAAAAACAAAACAAAAAAAGCATGATCCATTTCTTCACGTGTAGTCATGAGGTCATTAAAACTGCTTTAAACCAAAACATCCACAAAACCTCTGAAGGAGTCCTGTGGTATCTGGCCCCAAGATGTGATCAGCAGATTCCTAAACTCCTTTAAGTAATAGGCCTCGTTCACACGGCTTATTTGGGCACGGGTTGGCGCCGTACTCCGCGCCGGATTTGCGCTTCAGTACGGCGCCAATCCGTCCCTGTCATTACGGTAATCCACTGCTCTCATTGAGAACAGTGGAATCCGTCGCTCCTCCCCGCTCGGCGAATCCACCGCGGGGGGAGAAAGTGACATGCACATTATTTACGGCGCTGGGGCTCGCCGTAAACAATGCATTGTCTATGGGGCCGGGAGCAGCGCCCCCGCCGCGCTCCGGCCCCGTCCTGCCCCTTATTCACGGCGGATTTGTGCGCTCAATACGGCGCACAAATCCGTCGGGAATAAGCCGTGTGAACACGGCCATAAGGTGTAGCTTCTAAGGATCGGATTTGTTTTCTACAACACCCCAAAAATGCTCAATGAGACTGAAAACTGACAAATTTGAGGCTGTAACTCATGATCTTACTCCTAAAACTTTCTGAGGTGTAGCTGGGTGCTTTATCCTGCTGAAAGCTTCCAAATCCATTATAAATACAGTTTCCCCAGGTATGTGGTACATGTTAGAGTAAAAGCCATCTGACTGCCAAGACCTAAAGATTCTAAGCAGAATATTGACCAAAGCATAACACTGCCCCCACTAGTTTGCCTTTACCCAGTAGTGCGTCCTGGTGTCATCTCTATGACGTATAGCAGGCTGAGAAGATGTTCTCCGTCATCAAGCCATCATAATTTGGCCCTTGCTCAGATCCCTACATTGTCCTATTTTTCTTGCTGTCAACGTATCTCCTTCAATGACTGTCTGTTCTTTTTGCTGCCTTTTATAAAATGACACATTGTTACCGAACAATGGTTTTTCACCTTATGGGTATGTTCACACGGCTTATTGGGGCACGTATAGTACGCGCAGCAATACGCCGTGTGTTTTGGAACCACGTAAGCGTGTAATTCCAAAGCACGTAGGTGGCCAGCACCCAGCTGTCCCCATTGAGTTGCTTTGTCAGCAGCACGTAAGCGTCGCTAACAATTGACATGTCAATTCTCTCTATGAGAGCTATGAATTACTGCAATTGAGGCGCAAATTTCGCCGTGTATAAAGCGCAATACGTGCCAGAATGTACGCCAAAATAAGCCGTGTGAACATACCCCATCAGTCAATGCTTTTAATAGTATTGGTGTGTGTGCTCAATATACACAGATGTAACAAACTTAAACTTGACAGATAACGCACCATGATGATGGGGATGATGGCACAGAAAGTTAGCTCTACTTGTTCAGTGCTATTCAAATGCTTTTGTTGTGAACTAAAGTCAGTTAACATGGAAAGCGATATGATTATGGTCTAGTTAAACGCAACATCCCAACCTTAACTGCTATCTCCATTTAAAATGTCCTTAGAAGCAGCATGGCTATGTGGCGGCTTCAGGTTTGATCATTGTTCTAAGGATGACTGTCGGATTCTCTGCAGCATGATTTGTACCACACTGAATAGAAGTGAACTTGAACTGGTAGGTAATCGGTCAAGTGGTCTACAACTCCCTGACAGCAGGCTGTGCTAGAGGGAGAGGATCTGAAAGTACTGCTTACCCCACCCACAGCAATCAGCTGCTTTTACTGTACCAGTATGTAAAGAGAAAACGGTCAATCACCGTATGTGGCCAGGTCAGCTAGACTTCTATGGTCTCTTAGACTATATCTACACAGCATTGGACAAAAAACCATCCAAAAGTCAAACGGTTTTTGTCTGATGCACAACCACGGTTTTTGTCATCTTTTGCGCCACAACCGCAGCCGGTTCTTATTTTTTGCCGTCGACCCATTCAGTTAATTGTATGGGAAACTGATGGCAAAACTCAAAACGCCAGCAGATTATACACGTTGTTAAATACGCCGGAGCCAGAAAATGAGCAGAGAAAAAACAATTCGTGTAGACTGCAGGTCGTTTTTCTATTAAATCTATGGGCTGCCAGAACGATCATATTTATCATAGAATCCTAAAACCGCCGAAAGATACGATCGTTTTTCTGTGCTGTGTAGACATAGCCTTAAAGGGTCCAGTTGGAATTACTCTGCCTTTTGCTCAGAAATCCTGATCCAAATCATATAAACCTATAGATCACGTGACCAGTTCCCTTTAACCCCTTATCGCCAGAGCCAATTTTGGCCTCTCTGACAGAGGCCCATTTTTTTAAATCTGGCATGTGTCACTGTACGCGAGAATAACTTTTTGACCTTAACTATCCAATGTGATTAAGACTGTTTTCTTGTGACACATTGTGCTTTAAGATAGTAGACAATTTTTTTTAAAAGTCTTTTTTTTTTTTTTTTTTTACCATATTAGGGGGCTTAGAAATTTGTAGTAATTTAAAATTTCAAGAATTTTTTTTTTTTTTTTTAGGGCCCAGCCCCAGTTTTAATGTGATTTTGATTGGCCTGTTGTTATACCCACAAAAAGGATTTCATCTAAGAAACACCCCCCCTTAAAGTTTTTCAAAACCGCATTTAGGAAGTTTTTTAACCTTTGGGCGTTTACGGAAATTAAAGCAGGAAATTTTTTTCCGGGGTTGGGGAAAATTTTCCCCTGGTTTTTCCCTATTCTAACATAACAATCTGTTCTTTTATTTTTGTAATAAGTTCATTAAATAAGCAATCTAAGTGCAGGAGTGTGGCATGGGTGAGGTGGCACGAGGCCAGCGGTAATTTACCGCTGGTCCCATGTCGCGATCGTGGGGGCTTGTTGTAACCCCCACATTCCCAGGAGTATGCATACCCTTTGCGGGAAGCATTTCCGCTAGGAATTGAACTTCCCAAGTGGGAAGGGGTTAATAGAAGGATACATAATCCATGATATTTTAAATTCCACAGCACAATAATAAACATTTTTAACCGGGCATGACTTCCCTTTTTTCCTACGTGAAAGAGAATATTTTAGTAGAACCTTTTTAAAACATACCCCACATCCACTAAATTTGGGTATTTAATGAACTTATTAAAAAAATAAAAGAACGGATTGTTATGTTAGAATATGAACAAGCCAGGGACAATTCCACCCCCGGGAAATAGTTTGCCCTCAACCCTTTTTAAAATTGCACGCGGTATATTAGTTTGGTGAACAATTATTGGATAACTCCCCAAAAAATAAAAATCCACGGAAAAAACTTTCTCTTTTCCCCTCTTTTGGTTGGGGTTTATTGATCTATTTTCCTTAAACTATTCTTGACAGCAAAGCCTCAGACACAGGAGGAAGCGGGTTTCCCCCTTTAATGCAAATTTTAAAGGGCCAGTTGAAGGAAGCTTTATTGGTATTGCCGCATTTTGGTTTGATTAGGGACCATCATGCTTCTTTAAAATTTCACGTGAAGCAATATGGCCTTTTTTAGGTCATTTTCCCGCCATAAACCCCAAATTATACAAAAATTTGTTTCTTTTTGGAAAAATTTTTTACCCCCTAAAACAGTAGCCTCCCCCCCTTACCCCCCATACTCCTTGTAGTGCGTCTCAAATGTCAGATTTATTTAGACTTATCAGAGAGCCCTTTTTTTATTACTGTCTCTGCTATATATTCAGTCATGTCTGACCCTCAGATACTCAGTAGTTCTCACCGTGCTTCCATGTTATCCACAACTTTCAATTGCTGGCTGTTTATCTTCGTGTCCTTCTTGATAGTATCCGACTAACCGGCCTATGGTTTCCTTTTACAATTACCCATCCTGAGTACATTTCCTCTTCCACTGCATTCGCCCTCATCCCATCACCAAAATAAAGCCAGACATGTCTGTGATCTTGCCTTCTAGGGACAATTCTTGGTTTAGATTCTGAAGAACATCTTTGTTATTGATCCCAGCTGTCCATGGGATTCACAGAAGTCTTCTCCAACACCAAAGCTCAAAAGCATTGATTTTTCTTTTGTCTGCTTTTGTGAGCATCCATGTCTCACAGTCATATGCGTGAATGGAAGTATACTAGCATTATCAGTCTTTGTGTGGTGGTGGCTGGAAAGTCTTAAGATTGAATTAAAAGATTATATTTTTAATGCCATCGCCCCTAAACGCCGCCCCTCACCTTACCCCTTATCTTTCCCCCAAACAATGGTGGTTTTGGGGGGTGTACAGCCCGCTTTATCTCTTTGGGGGCAAAGGAGAACAAACTTACCATCTTTGTATTCCCCAAAATTCCACAATTTTTCTGGGTTTTGGGGAAAAGAACTATTCGAAAATGACCCTTTTGGGCTCATGCCTTTTGGGGATAACATAATGGCAAATGTAAATATCTCGATAAGTAGTCTTAAAAAATCGAAGAAAAAAAAAATATACATTTTAAAGGGGTTGTATATACTACTTGGCTGTTTTCTTCTTACAACAGCGCCACACGATCAACAGATCGCACATGGTATTGCAATCCAAACTAATTTAGTTTAAACGGAAATGGCTTATACCCCGACAAATCCCAAAGGGCAAACGATTTGTGTTTTTGTTGGATACTGAGTTTTTTAAAAGATTAAAGGCCCCTGGACAAACAGTGCACTGAACCCTATCCAAACACATGAAATCATATTTAGCCTCTTCATTTGGAACAGAGAATAAATAAAACACGCACACCTTTCACAGCCCAAAGCAGATTGTAGCCTAAAATACTAATTGGTGGGGCAGGGAGCCAATGGCATCCTGAGGATTCCTGGGACATTTCTCCAACCACCAGAGGCCACTCTACTCTTGGGAACCCCTGGCAACAACCCAGTGTGTCCAGTGGATAAGACAGCCCTGTGGATATCATCTATGTTTTTAAATGCTGCCAACCCCTTGTGTGACGAGTAGAAAATGTGCAAATAAAATCATATAAATTTAGACATCTTTTAATGAGAACTTGTTACTCAAACAGGCCTATTCACATTGCTCCCCTTCAAACCATTCTCAACTCTGCTGCCTGTCTTATCCACCTCTCTCCCCGCTACTCCTCTGCCTCTCCCCTCTGCCAATCCCTTCACTGGCTACCAATTGCTCAGCAAATTCATTTCAAATTGCTAACCCTGACCTACAAGGCTCCCCATAACCTCCCACCTCCATACATCTCTGCTCTAATCTCCAGATACCTCCCCTCACGCAACCTCCGCTCCTCACAGGACCTTCTTCTCTGTTCTCCTCTTATCAGCTCCTCACATAACCGTCTTCAAACTTCTCGTGCTTCCCCCACACTCTGGAACGCACTGCCCCAACATATCAGACTCTCTTCCACTCTCACCAGCTTCAAAAGCAACCTGAAAACTCATTTCTTCAAGATAGCCTATAACCTACAATAACCCTGCTGCCACTGTACTACCCCACAAACATGTCTGCCCCTACCTTCTGTCTGTTCCCTGCTCCATGTAGATTGTAAGCCCTCGCGGGCAGGGTCCTCTCTCCCTCTGTTGTGCCAGTTGTAAGTCATTCATCATTATTATTGTACTCATTTGACATATGTATGTAACCCCCCACAAATGTACAGTGTCATGGAATTAATGGCGATTTAAAATAAATGATAGTAATAATTAGTACCCACAACTTATTAAAGCAGAGCTCAGAGGGGACATCTGAAACACTTGCTCAAAAAACTGATTTTTAAGAAACTGAAGGAATCCAATATTTCAAAAGCAGCATTCATTACTTGCGATCCCCATTTTGGGGGCCATTTCTGTTGAGATTATTATAAGGGCACTGTATAGATCCTTTAGAACTTACACCAGATATTTGTTGTTACCTTTTCTGTCTTAAACCTTGGTGCTTATTATAAAGTTTTCCATGACTTGTAATAACTATGCATCAGGTTTACCCTGGACAGAAATATGATGTATCTCGACTTTCTGCAAGTAAGATGAATTTGCAGTTTACATTGAGAGATTTGTTTTCCACCTGCTGTCACATCACAAACCGGGTTGTGCTGCTCTCATCCTATTTTACAGTCCTTGGCCAGTTGTATGCTGCAGTCATGCAGAGAATGAATTTGGAACTACAGAATGAATTTGGAGAGTTTAGAATTAACTCCACTATTCCACAGTGAATACTCTGGGGTTCCCTGCACATCTTGGCCGATTGCTGCTGCCCTGAGGGGCTGACAGTTTCGATTGTATTGAATTGTTGTTCTTAATGTACATTTTCATTATAAAATATAGCAGTGGCTCATAAACAAGCCAGGTTTACCCTAGATTATCCTTCTCACTTGCTTTGATCACACTCCAATTATTCTCTAAAATAAGTTATGCATTATTCCAGCTTTCTCCTGTAATTATCACACTCACTGATCTAATAAAGCAAGTAATAGGATATAGCATCCTAGTTGTAGCCAGCAGTACATCTCAATCTAGGTTTTAGAGCAGAGAAAAGGTTCCAGATGCATACACCAGTGAAATAAGTTGTTTTGTACATTGTATTTTACCTGAATACAGCAAATCATAAGCAAGGGGTCAAAGCATACAGATTAGATTACTTAGGAGCCATTCACACAGTATTATTTGCTCGTGTTTGAGGTACCTGTCGTGGTATAGTGAAGAAGAAAAGTGCTAGAGTGAATACTGTGACATAGCCACCATGGCCCAATAGAAATTAAAGGGGTTGTCTCATCTCAAAGTTTCAGAGGATGCATGAATGAAATAATGCTGCTTTGCTCTGTCACTTTCTTGTCAAGCTGTCTGTAATTAGCATATGATCTCTGTATATTCAGACTTCTCTGTTTATAATGTTTATTAGTCTAGATTAGCTAAATTACTTTCTCTGAGGTCCTGATAAGCTTCTGAGCTAATGTAAACAGTAATTACTGTCTTTTGTCTGAAAGATCAGATAACACACAAGTTCCCACTCTGCTGGCCATGACCTGTGTGATGAAGTCACTCCCTGCTATCAGATAGAACAAACAGCAGGGGAGAAGGAGTACACAGGTCGGTCACTTGGGAAACTAGAAAGCCCTCAGAAGGTGATAAAATCACTTGTAGCTCCTTAACAAAAAAAGATGAACAAAGCAATATATTTGGAAAATGTCAGCTATTCTTTGTAGTGAGACAACCCCTTTAATAAAGCAAATGTAGTCTACCATGCTCGAGTCCCATCAGTAAACAGAGCTAACATAGGACTGCATTCATGCTATTAATCTCTATGCGGCCATGGAGGCTACATTGTGGCATCCATTAGGGTTCCTCTCTTTATTATGCCCCAACGAATACTTCGTACATCAGCAAAGAACACCATGTGAATACCCCCTTATGTACTAATGTACTTCCAAACGGAGTGGAGCAAGAACAGAAGGACATCAACATGTATGACAGGTAACAAATATCATTAGCTAGGTGGCTGCATAAATCATGTACGACTGTACTTCAGGGTTTCTAAGGAGTTATGAAACCTAGAATATACAAGATTTCTGATATTGGGCAAAGGAAAGATGGGAGAATAGGTACAAGACAGACTCACCAATCCACCTATTATAAATGATGGCCTAGGAGCCTATTATGGGTAGTGGAAGAATCCTACATTCCAAAGCATCTTCCCAATATTGTACAGCTCCCTCTTGTTACACAAAAGGTTTCATCCCATCAAAGCTTTTACTTAACAGGACCTCTGAAAGTAGGCTATGCTATCCTGCATTAAGAAGTTAGTAGCAGATCCCTTAAGATCTGTAATTTTTGACACAGGCATTCAATAGATTAGACCAGAATGAGATCTGAAAAATTCAGTGTCCAAGTCAATACCTTGAAATCTTGTCATATTCCTCAAACGTTAAGCATTTCTTGCAGTGTAACCAGGTGCATTATCCTACCAAGAGATTACACTGCTATTGCTGAATACCCAGGTCATTAAGGGGAGTACTTGGTCTGTTACTATACTATGCAGAGGGTACATGTCCAAGTAACATCCACATGAATGCTACCACACAAGGTTCCCCAACAGAACATTATCTAGAACATCACACTGCCACCAGCGGCTTGTCTAATTTACACAGTACAACCAGGTACCATGATGATCATCCAACCAGCTGTTCACATACTGACAAATCAGAGTTTAAATGGGATGTCCACCTCCTTACAAAATCATACCAGCAGCCATTAGAGTATGCCTACCTCCGGTCTTCAGTTCCAGCATCGTGTCTACCTGGGCTTCTGCTTTCAATCTGTCACCACCCAATGGGAATGTCCCCGCTGCAGTCTTAAAAACCACTATAGCTGCAGTATAGATGTTCCCGATCAGAAGTGTCAGAAAGAAAACAGGAGACCAGGAAGATGCAGCGCTGGGACCGGAGGAAAGGGAGTACATTTTTTTTTTATTTTACCATGGGGTCTAGAGCTGCTGGTAACATTTTTATAGAAGCTGGACGACCCTTTTGACTATGATATCAGACGATAAACTTAAGAGCAGCACTCCACAAATGGTAAACAATGAATGTATGGACCATATATTTTATACTTTCAGGAAACCTTATAAAAATCTAAGGGTTCTTAGTGCACATTTAATCAAAACTGTGAGGGCCCATCCACCAATGGCAAGGTGTCCTCTGTTCTGATGGGGACCTACACTAGACTAGCATCCTCCCTTGCTTGGTGCCTATTCAGGCTTCCATACATTCAGACCATAAAGGCCCCAGCTACTCGCTGTTCTGATTAAAAATAGCTTGTATGGATAAGTGGTGTGCACAACCAAAATGGAGGCAGCCACATCCCTATGCAGACCATCTAAACAATTCTAAATATGATCAGCACATACAAAACAATTTAACAAATATTCATTGTTTCTTAGCATATGCTGAATGCTGCGGATACATTATTGTCTTTTAATTGTTTGCAAGTACGAGAGCCTGCACCTTTGTCATTTTGTTTAGAATTTATGTTTTGAAGTATTTGGCGTTTTTGACTTATCTGCTTATCTCTAAACAAAAGCCATTGAAAAGCATTGGAGATAACATTCTGTGATGAGATATTATGGTTCAAGGGCCAAACTGTAAATCAGAACATCTCCAAAACAACAGATCTCGCTCAGAGTCCCTGGCATATAGTTGATAGTACCGACCAAAAGTGGTCCAAAGACAGACAAGTAGTTAAAGGGAACCCGTCAAGTGGATTATGCTTCCCTGAGAGAAAGATATGATAGAGGGAGAGAATCTGAGCTCTGTGATATGTAGGGTTATATGATTTGTAGCAGGAATTCTGAGTAAAAAAGCATTGTAAATTCTAACCAACTCTTCAAGTGACAGTAGTTGTCCTGTTTACCCCGCCCATACAGTGATTGACAGCTTTTCCTGCATCAGTGTGTGTACAGAGCAAATGTTCAATCACTTTATGTGTGGTGGGAGGAGGGGGAGGGCAGCACTATCACTCAAGGAGCCCCGTTAGAGTTTACTTTGCTCTTTACTCAGAATTCCTGCTCCAAATCATATAACCCTATATATCACAGAGCTCAGCTCCTCTCCCTCTATCATATAACCCTATATATCACAGAGTTCAGCTCCTCTCCCTCTATCATATAACCCTATATATTACAGAACTCAGCTCCTCTCCCTCTATCATATAACCCTCTATATCACAGAGCTCAGCTTCAGCTTCTCTCCTCTATCATATAACCCTATATATCACAGAGCTCAGCTTCTCTCCCTCTATCATATAACCCTATATAGCACAGAGCTCAGCTCCTCTCCCTCTATCATATAAACCTATATATCACAGAGCTCAGCTCCTCTCCCTCTATCATATAACACTATATATTACAGAACTCAGCTCCTCTCCCTCTATCATATAACCCTATATATCACAGAGCTCAGCTTCTCTTCTCCAACATATAACCCTATATATCACAGAGCTCAGCTTCTTTCCCTGTATCATATCCTGCTCTCAAAAAGAGCAGCATAAACCACCTTATAGGTTCCCTTTAAGCAGCAACATGGTCATGGGGAGCTATAGGCTCAGTGATGTTTGTGAGGAGTGGAGGCTAGCCCATCTTCTCCATTCCCTCAGAACTGCTGTGGCACAATCTGTTGGGCTCCCATAGCCCTGCTCAGCGGCGTAACTTTGGTTCAAAAAGTGGGGAGGACCAATTTTCCCTCTTATCCCCTATCTTCCTATCCCTCCCTCCTTCCTTCACTCACTTCACCTTCCCTCCCTTTCTCTCACCTCCTCTCCCTGCAGTGAAGGGCCTCCTCTAACCCAGCAAGGAGGTCTTAGGGAGTGCTGTGAGATCCCCCACAGGTCTGGGCGGAGTTCTTATGGCAAACTCTTTTGGTGCCATCCGTAAGGTTCTGAGTGGCTCTCTAATTACTGCATTTCAGGGTCGGACTGGGACTAAAAAGCAGCCCTGGCAATGAAACCGAACCAGCCTACCTATAATATTTCCCCCTCTAGATGGAAATAAAGAATGTTGTGCAATGCAGCAAATTTCACTTAACCCCTCTCATCCCCCATCTACCCCCCCATCACTACTCCATTAAATTTGTTATACACACAACAGAATGAGGAATATAAAAGAACCCAATCTTACTGTATCCCTAGGAATCACTTATGACACATACTGTACCCCAAAAAATTTTATTACATACCATACACCAGAAATGACGTCACTCACTACACCCCAGAAATGAATTATATTACACATGGTAGCCACAAAAATTACATTACTAACTGCACCTTAGAAATTAATTGCACAATGAACTAATATAATTCACTGTACCCCAAAAATTTAATATATAACACATTGAACCCTTGAAATGAATTACATTACTCACTGTACTCCAGAGATTACATCACACAGTACCCCAGAGATTACATTACACACTGTACCACAGAAATGTAACACACTGAACCCTAGAAATGAATTACATTACTCACTGTAGATATTACTGCATTACTCACTGTACCCCAGAGATTATTACATTACACACTGTACCCCAGAAATTGTGTGTATGCATACATATATTGAACACAGACAAAGTTGACATGACGGTTTATCGGCACTGACAGTATTGTTTGCTTGTTGGAAATTCGGCGCTTGCAAACACAGAATTCCGATGAACAAAGACCCAGACTGCTCGAGGCAGATTTCTGCCTCCTATCTTTTAGTGCTGTTAGTGCGGAAAATGCCTCAAAGAATACTTTGTAGGCGCTGACAGTATGCGCCGAAAATACTCAAGTAAAATCACTCATCTAAACGACGACACTGATTTTACATTGTGTATAATGTAAATCAGTTTCCTTCGCGTTGGACGCTGGTTCTGAGGCAGATCCAGCACTAAATACACCCCAGAATCAGCATTCGTATCTTCTGTGTGAATGTATCCTTAAGGTATGTTCATACGGCATATAGCGGGGTGTACTGTGAGCTCTTCTATATGCCGGGGGGTTTTAGAAGTACGCACAGGCCAGTCCACACTTCTAAAATGCTGTGAGGCTGGCTTCATTCACTTTCATTTTTCACGGTACTTAAGTGCAGGGAAGACGTGACATGGCTAGACACGTGGCTGTACAGTATATACATCTCTCACATATACAGTACATACCCTACTCACATGCACATACAACGCCTGGCACCTTTGTCCCTTCCTAACCCGAGCTTCTCTTCTCTGAGGAGGGATGAGCATAGGGGAAGTGGTAAACGAGGGGAGGGAAAGATACAGCCAGTCACAGAGTGTGCTGGACTGTGAGCAGTGCTCTGATTGGTAAAGCTCTACCAATCAGCGCTGCTCTCACTCTGAACTGACATATCAGGCTGATACCAACTCTGTCTCCCCAAGATGCACAGAAATATAGGAGGCAAAGGGTTAACTTCTTCCTCCTCTGTGCTCTGTTTTCCCTCCTCTGTGCTCTGCTCTCCCCTCTTACCGTATTCTCGTGCTTACATATGGATTATTTTTTATTGAAGTAGCTAAAAAGTGGGGGGGACCATCCCCCACCCAGAAAAAAGTGAGGGGGACCAGTCCCCTCCGTACCCCCCTAAAGTTACACCTATGGCCCTGCTGCCAGTTCACTGGTTATACTTCCTTGGAACATTTTGGATGGGTAATAAAAAATGCATACTGTCAATGAGATATCAAAAAACGCTAGGGGATGAAGCTTTGGTACTTTAGGTCTTTTAAGGGTCTCTGCATCATCCAAAATCAATCAAGACTCTTTGGCACAGCTACAATGTCCCACCCATAGCGATTGGCTGGGTATACACTTGTTTAGGAGCATAACTAGAATTCTTTGGGGTCTACCATCTATTGATAGGAAACTAACACAACTTGTGGCAGTAACTAAAGGTTTGTAACCTAGTCATACATCAACTTGCTATTCCCTACAGAAAAGCTCCAATGTTCCCAAGTGGCCCCCTGAGCTTCTGGGCCCTACAGCAGCTGCTATAGCTACACCCATGCACTTATCTATTGAGCATGCAGCAGTCATGACAGGCGCTGTATGGGATCGTCCAAGTGCTTCTCATGACAGGAGCTTTTGTTAACATTAAGGCATGCGGCATCATGACCTAAGTGAAAGGTCCATGAATAAAATTCCCAAGCCAAGAATACATTATAATATATGAATGTGTAAGGAAGCGTAGAGCTACGTTCCCTGGATTTCCTCTTTCCCTCTCACAGCTTAATGATAATTGCTATACATTTGCTGAGTTATGGCAGCTCATTAAAACTTATGTTCAGTGGCTCAATAGCAAATGAATAATGGCCATTTTATCCTTTAATCAATTAAAAGCTTAGGCAAAGCAACATATGTCAACTACCTATATGCAAGCCCGTAAATCAGCGAATATGGCTGCGGAACAAGTAAGCAAGTATGAAACACGACATTGGTCTGCAGGAGAGCATGAAGGGAAGCACGAGCGAGGGAGGAAGGGGAAGTTCACACAATGGTTTTTAGATACGTTTTTCGGACTCACTTATGTAACAATGCTCTGTGTGATTTACATGGATTTCAATGTAAAACACGTATCTTCATTCAGACGATACATGCTTCACATACGTCTTTCGGATACATTTAACAGATCCAATCAAAGAATTGACATGTCAATTATTGATCTGTTTTACGCATTAGACACCCTACAGGGTACATTTCTCCTGCACAGAAAATTTATCCAAATAAGTAAAACATTTTTGGTTCGTGTTTGGATACATTTTACGCTGCATTTTTCAATATGTTTTTCAGATTTAAAAAACGTATTGAAAAAACATTGTGTGAACATATCCTAACAGAGAAAAGCTGTACACCAGACTGCTGCACATACAAAAATGACCATGACATATTTGGCTTATTCATTTTCCTATTCACATCAGTACTTGCCACATAAATGGCCCTGAATGTCACATGAATTATTAGAATTTCTCTGCAGAGATACAGACAAGACAGAGGGAGATAGATATATAACTAGCCAGCTACAGATACTTCACTGCAATAACAGCATTACACTGGCATAAACTCTGGTATTCTAGAGCCAGTGATACAGGTCACCTCCAGGTGAGGATCTGTTGTGGCAAAATGTGAAGCTCCTGGGCCTAAAACCACCTATATTATATAGCAACTGGAAATGCCCTGTCTTTGATATAAAAGTGAATAAAAGTCACAAGTTTTTCATTCTAACCAAGGAGTGCTGTGGATTTTTCCGTTGTTATATATATATATATATATATATTATTTTTTTACGTACATACATACATACATAGAGTATATAGATTGCATATGCACATATACATTTATAGACTGAGATTTATACAGACAGTCACCTGGTTACTAATGGGACATGTAGCACCAGCAAAAAAAAATAAAAATAAATAAAAAAGTCTTTAACCAAGAGACAGTTGTAATTCAGATCATTGTAAATCGGAGGAACCCAAGCAATAGTTGAAAGACAGAGTGTATGCAGAACGTCAATACTCAAGTCCAAACTTGCTTTCTCCAGCAACACAATATAACAAGTGGTAACTAAACATGTTCATTCTTCAGATAAACCAGAAAAAACAAGTCATAGTGATCTCACCTATCTGGGCCTGCAGTGCAGCAGTAGTTGGGGAGCATTTCTAGCTTAGTAAAGTCTCTCAGGCTTCAGCTCACACCATTATTAGCTGCTTCTTGATTGAGGCAGGTAAAACCCCTCATGAAGTATGGAAGCGACATTCCCACCCGAACTCTTCAGTCGCTCCTAAATCCTGAACCCAAATTCCAGCGAGGTTACTCAGGGGTGATGTTGCCCATTTGCTACTGGTATAAAACTTTCCCAAGTCTTAAAATCACAGAAGAAGGTAGCCTTGGTAGCACATACACCCAATCAGCTATTCTTCCTCCTGCTTCATTACTGTGTAGATAGAGATACATAAATATTATATGTACACACAATGTGCTTTGAGGGTTTTATCTAGACGTATACATATATACACATTGTGCTTAAGTGAATATATGTTGGCTGTATGGTTTGAGGATGTGCGTGGGTGACAACCCCTCTTATTCTATTTGATCTGTTCAGACTTCATCACAAGGCATTTCCCCTGTTCAGACTTCACTGACAAGCTGCTCTTAAAATTCTGTTTTTGAATTAAAAATTTATGCTTCCCATCAAAATTTGGGAAAGTACTTGGCAACTGATATCTGGAACATATGTTATTTCTATTTTAACATTTGTATTCGATAAACTCTCTCAAATGAAGTGCACAAGGTTTGTTAGTAATCGGACACGCTAGATTTTCTATGAATTTTTCTATGAAACAATTCATTAGTGGGGGCGGTTAGCTAAATGGTGTTTGAACAATGAGGACGTTATAGGGCATGCATTGCTAATTCACTGCCATCTTTTTATTCATTTCCCTTATGACTCTTATTTTAGAGGATTCAATAGGGTTGCAATCAGAAAGAACAGCCTTCAATAATATTATCGGCAATCCAGGAAAGGTTAATATTAATGTAAATGATAAGTTCACCCTATGAAGTTGCCCTCTGTCAGAAACATAGAAAGCCATTGTGTATCCATAGGCTATAAATGTCAATTAGTGACTAGGTTTGCTCTGTTTTCAGCCGTACATGGTTTCTACCAGTCTACTATTTAGGCTCCTAAATAACGCAAAGTAAAGTTAATGGGAATGCGCTCACCATGCAAGTCCGTGTACGGCTATAGTAGAATGAGACGTCCAGCACTGCCTCTGGCTCTCCTTCGCTCCGGATCCTGACCGCCAGCCACGGCCCCAAAGACAAAATCCAAAAGGAAAACAACGGGTCCAGCGATGGATAATCTTTAAGCCAAGTTTACTTATATGAAGGCCCAAATAGGAGGGTACAGACAGGGATAAAGCACCGATGCGTTTCGGGCGTATACAGACGCCCTTGTTCACGGTGAACAAGGGCGTCTGTATACGCCCGAAACGCATCGGTGCTTTATCCCTGTCTGTACCCTCCTATTTGTGCCTTCATATAAGTAAACGTGGCTTAAAGATTATCCATCGCTGGACCCGTTGTTTTCCTTTTGGATTTTACTATTTAGGCTATGCATACACAATGGCTAGGCATTTCCGGTTAATTTTCAGAATAAGCTGTCTATGGGGCTTCTTTGAGCAGCCATAACATGATCTCTGAAAATTAAAACCTGTCTCATCTCTACCGTGTGAATATTATCAGTGAATTCTAAGAGACCATCCTCACAGCATCCCCAAAGCAGAGAGCAAATACCGTGCACACGGCCACAGGGGGCGACTGTTCTCTGCTGTTTGTGGAGAAGAGCCCTCCCCCTTTGTATAGACTCGTTCATATTTCGTCCGAAAACCGGGCGGAAAAATGAACATGTTCAATGTTTTTTCTAAAAAAACGTCCGGTGGAAAATCCGCGTAGTGGGGACCACTGCACGAATTTTCCATGAAGGTCTATTGTAAAGTTTAACAGACTGTTTACAGACAGGCTTTCAAAACTGAAAACCGTCTGTAAAACCGTCCGAAAACCCTTGCCGTGGGGTCAAGCCCTAAGAGAGTGAAGTAGGTGGCAGGAGAAGAGGAGAAGTGGAGAAAGAGGCAGTTTTCTCTAATTTGATATATTATTAAATGTCTTATTTTCACTGAAGCTATTGATTTACTTAAATAGGTTTAAAATGGTCTTTGCTACGTTCATGAGGTTTTAAGCATACTCTATATTCCATCAGATGTTGTAAGCTTAATATATTCTTTCTAATAACTCCATAATGCACCAGGCGAAGATCATGCCACAATATTTTTTGTCAGATTCTTAAAGGGTTTTCTCACTATGCAGATTCACAGTCACAGGCAGCTTTTCTTTCATTCCACTCTCCTGGCGCTGGGTGATTTTATAGCGGTGTTTAGCCTCTCTGCATAACTAGCTGAGACATTACAAAGAGCAGTGCAAGAGACCTAATTTGTAAGGGTATGTTCACACGGTGTCTTCTAGACCATATTTCTATGCATAATTGTGCTACAACATGCCCCGAAATACAGCCTGTAACTACGGTAATTCATAGCTCTCAAAGAGCTATGAATTAATTCCATCTTCCCCAACACATAGCACTTCTTAGATAATAGTACTTCTAAATGACCCAATGTCTTGCAGCGCACATAGGTACAAGCTGCAAGACGCCGTGTGAACATACCCCAAAGAGAGCTACTCAGGCTATAAGGCGCTAAACCAAGACTTATCAGTAAAACAGCTAACCTCGTTAGGCTCCAGCTACACGGCAATTGTAAAATGCCAGTCGGATTCGGTTTAAGAATCCGGATGGTATTTTATTGTCTTTTGAATGGTTTTGGGGGATGGTTCTGTCCGTGGTTTGCCATTTTGTCAGTCCCCATTAACGACTGAATAGCACACCTTCCGTCCGTAAACCAGACGAAAGACTGTGCATGTTACGAGTTTTTCGAAACGCCAGCAGTATGACAATCTGCCAAGAAGAAAAAATGTGCAATGTAAACTACTGGGTGTATTTTCTATTGATGTCTACAGGGATTATTGACAGCCTGTTTACAAATCTGAAAACCATCTGTAAAACTGACTGCAAACCCTTGCCGTGTGGACGTACCCTTTAAAATAATTAGTTTTTCTCCAGAGTATGGTCTGGTATGCAGGTTACAATAGAAACCTGTGTGCACTCAAGAGCACATAAATGCGCTCTCATCTCATAATTAAAATCTATTGACCAATGTTACTAGAAAAAGACTTCATTTAACTGTCCCTTCACATTGAAAGCTAATCTTTGTAGAGAGAAAACCCTTTATGATAACCAGACACATAAGGTAAGGGAATTCAGTAAGGCCTCCTGTGCCTCTACTTTTGCCCTATAATGACTGTGTACAAAACCAGTCACAATACAGCCTTTTGCCTGTGGCTTTAAGAGATTCCCACTTGAAATCTAAAAAGCCACAAGCAAATCCAATGAATCTTTACAATGTCGGCTTCTTCAATGTTAAGAAATAAAGTGGATTTATAAAATATTTACTAAGACCTTTTGATCAATTTAACTCGCACAGGTCTAGACAGCCGAGCCGGGGTCCCCACCCCATTTGTGCATACAATAACATACGGCTCAAGCATCAGGCTTTAAATCTCAGCAGATAGGTTCAATATAGCGGCTTAATATTTTCAAAGCACCAACATGGACAGGCTTTATAAATACTTTTTATATAACCTGTGTCAGAGTCCTTTTCAGCAATCCATAAATGTGATTTCTTGTCTTGGCATCCTTATTCAGGTAACACTTAGGCTATGTTCACACGGCTTATTTTGGGACAGATTTCAGTACGTAATTCGCGCCGTACTGCGCAAATTATGGCTGAAATCTGTCCCAGTCATAACGGTAATCCACAGTTCTCATAGAGAACTATGGATTCCGTCTCCTCTCCCCGCTCGTCGTATTTTGCGCCATGGATAATGAATGTCTATGGGTCCGGCGAGCTGCCGGCCCCACTACCCCGACTCCGCTGCACAGCACACTGCGTAATTGCGGGCGAAATCCGTCCCTGCAATTACGCCGTGGATAAGCCGTGTGAACATAGCCTTACAGTCCATGTTTTACACTCTTGTATCAGGCAGAACTCAAGTCATGTCCTCACACCTTCTGCACCACTTGTTGTGAGGAAATGCCTTGAGTTCTGCCCAATACGAGTGTGTAAAACACAGACTAAGGGCCATATGTATGAAAAGTGTTTAGGTCTAAACTATGGGCAAAAAAGTCAGTTTTAAACCTAAACGGTTTTCATACATGTGGCCCAAAGTGTTACCTGAATAAGGACACAGAGACAAGGAATCGCATTTATGGATTGATGAAAAGGACTCTGACACAGATTATATAAAAAAGTGTTTATAAAGACTGTAAATGTTGGTGCTTTGAAAATATCAAGCTGCTATATTGAACCTATCTGCTGAGATTTAGAGTCTGATTCTTGAGCCACATTTCATTGGATGTAAATATTTTATACTCATTAGCTTTCTCTAGAAAGCTTGATGACCTCCAGTATGACAGTCCATAGATCTAGGAATAGCCAGACTACAGCAGCAAGTCAAGTCGTACATCTTCCAATTCTGTCTGAGCTATGAGGGAGGTGCTACAAAGGGATAAAGTGCCCTCCAAGTCTGGAGTCCACTGTTTCAGAGTGGACTGTTGTAGGTCACCTGTGTTTTACCATTAGACCATTCTGAAACTTGAGAAAGCTATGTGATGACCCCTACAGAAGCTATCATGAGGTCTCCAGTGGAATAACTATAGGAGCTGCTGAGGTTCTGGTTCGATCTAAATCATAAGCCTGAAGGGATCAAAAAGGTCTCCTCACCATAAGAAGCCAATGCCGTACATGATGGTTGATAGTTGGGAGACGTCAAGTCAGATTTTGCATCAGAGCCTCAAGTTGCATCTTTTAAGGTCACACTGGTTACCAAGGCCATTTCCAGATTCTTCTGAAAAGTACTGCATATGAGAAAAGATGTCATCTGAAAAAACAAAGGCTAAATCCAACGTCATCATTCCTAGTGATATTTTGCGTAGGTGAGTTATGTAGATAAGTCATAAGGGCAATAAAGCACTAAGATAAGCACATAAGTTTTTTCAGCCACTTTATACCTGTAGGGTATGTTTTTCAGGTATATTGTATGAGGTTTTAATGAGTACAATGCATCTTATGGACCCCAATATCTATTGCAGAGTGCAATGTGACAATGTTCTGTCTATTAGAACAGGAAGAGCAGCTGCCACATTTTGATATAAGTAATAGGAGCCAATTAGCTTTTCAGTTTGTCATATTTCTGCAGGTTTAGCAACTAAGTGACATCCTTGTCCATACTTGTTCATGAATTTGATAAAAGGTGCACCAAGGAATAGTCATGAATCTCAATATTGCAGCGAGAGACTATTCTAACCTCTCTACACGTATTGTATATGATGAAGGCACTTCCTGTCATAATTACCATATAATTATAATGTGTGCATTAATTGTGGAAGTGCGCAGTGTGCAGTGCTTTGATGATTAAACCTATATTTTTACAGCCAACATAAAGGCACTGACATTTAATAACAGTATAATCATGGCTAGCCATAGCCGAGATGAGCGGATAGATCTGCTGCGATTAGCAGGTAATGAGAAGAACTTCTGTGTGGGAAATATGTTAAATCTCAACTGGACCTTTAGATCAAATTGAAGACAAAATTGGTGTCCGTGCACTCGAGTGAAGGAACTTTGGTGGCTATAACCACTTACATAGGTTTCCGTATCTTTTGCAATAATTTCTTACAACTATTAAAGAGTGTTTTCCCCAATTCACAGTCATTACAGTTAAAGAGGTTGCATTATTACATTAAATGGTCTTCAGAATAAAGGGACAGTGAAGACAAGCAACTTTGGAATTGGATGTCATTTGCAAAGCTATCTTGTTTTCACAGGATCCCTTATCTTTATTTTGTGTAAACACTGCTCCCTAGTGTTGGTCGGATCCCACCTCCTTTCATTTCAATAGCTGACGGCTCCACTAAATTACATTCTGTCTGGCCCCGTTCATATTCATGGGAGCGTGCATTCCTGCCTCTCTCACTCAGAATAAGGGGCCGGCAACAATTTCACTCTATACAGCCACCAGCTCCTCAGTGCTTCTACAATCAGAAAACAGCAGAATTGTGCCTCAGTGCCTAATGCTCCTGCGTGTAAACATAGGTCTGTGTTTCTCTGGATGAGTTCATAGAAGACTGGATTCAACTGTAACTAACCTCCAGCTGTGAGAGGAGAAGAGATCAGTGCACTGAGTTCATAGAAGACTGTCTATACTGAATTTATGTTAACAGCTATTACAAAATAAGACTGCACACGGAGAGGAACGACCCAGTAACATGTGGACTCAGACAGAGGTGGGGGGGAGGAATAGCACACTGACTCAGGAGCGAGCATGAACAGTGAAGGGAGTATGATGTCATCCATCTTCAGTTAAGAAACATCCAGCTGGGAGGGGAAGAAACGCCCCTGAATTTCAGTAACTTGAAGTACATTGAGTACAATAAAACACATGAACTGATGAAGCGATACATCCTCTTTAATATTCTATTTAACCATTTCTAAAGAAATTGTTCTGCTTAGCAGTAGGTATCTTGGGCGACAACCTCTGCTGAGAGCTGTTGACACTGGAATACTGTGTATCGTTATAGAGTATCATAGCCCCCTTCTTTTATTGCACTGCCTGTCCATCAAACTTTCACATAGTCTTCATTTATCTAGAACCAGAAGGCTCAGAATGATCATTGTTCTAGGCCATATTATTCTGTTAGGAAGTAGACTAAAAATAAATTGGGAACAAAGGACAGATATGTATGAATGGGGCTGCACCAGTTTTCTGGTGTACTTTGAGCCAAAAAGGACATATGAACAGACACACTCCAAACTTTGGTGCGATAAGTCCCTGCGTAATGCATCGCACCACATTCTTAGACGTAGACATTTTTTATTCTTTGACACCAGATATAGGCAAATTACAGTTAGAACAGCCAGACCAGGTTAAAAGTGGTCTGCCTCAGCCTAAGTTGTCATAGTGGCACTACAATGCGCCTGTATGTATGAACTCCAGAAGAACAGGTTCATACATTCTGGTGCATTCTACACTGTCTTAAAGGGGTTGTCGCACTACAAAGTTTGCTTTTTATGTTAAAGATCTTGCAAAAACAAGTCACTTTGCAATATATGTCCAACAATGTCCTAGCTATACCTAGATATCCCCTCTATTATGGGCTGCACAGCTCCTCAGGTTGCTATAGCTACAGACCTGTTTGATCTCTCCTGATAGGCTGCCAACACTGGTTGCTATAGCTACAGACCTGGTTTCTACTGCAGCCCAGTGGAAGCCAGTAAACACGGCCCTGAATTCAAAGTGAAACCATGAAAACAGGACTGAGGTGAGATAAATCCGTGTAGTGAGACAACTCCTTTAAAGCTATTTAGAACTGTCCCGTCAGTGCCAAGATTCATACGTGTCGCCCAAAGTCTTTTTACAAATGGAACAGATGCATATATTCCATAGATGTTTTCTACAGATCAATTCACATAGCCTTTTTGGCATCTGTTAGTGGTATTGGTAGAGATATCTTGAAGTTACCTTAACATAATCCACTGTGGGGCAATGGCAGGCATCTGTTGGTCTAACAGTTTACTTTGGATAAAGTTTGCTCTGTTACCCGAGTGTGTATGTTTTATATGCCATGATATACCACCGATATACCTTTTGAAGTTATCATGATGAATACCACCGATGGAGACTAAAATTTCAATGTGAACTGAAAGCATCTTGTAATACCTCCAGCAAAAACATGCCCCACAAGCCTATCATTATAGGGGCATCCCACTAATGAGAAGGACCAATGTTAACTGGAAACATCATATAATTAACCTAAAATAAATAAATATGAACCAAATGTGGCAGAAATGAACACTTTCTACTTCAAGCATCAAACCCAAAATAGTTCCCTCATCCATAGTTACAAATCAAAACCCATATTTAAAGCATTTTAAAAAATCAAAGTTTCAGATTGTTTTTCATTGGCACGACTTTAGTGCTTCTCCATGAACAAAGCACAGTGTTGGCCCCTTCACTATGCCAGCCACGTGGCATTGATCCATTCAGCACACTCACCTGATATTTCATTTTTAGCTTACAGAAAAACATCATTCGCTTTTCCATTAAACCCAATGTCTTCTCATGTCTCAATATTTTTGTTGCTTTTAGTTAAACAGGCTGGACAGAACTAGAAAAATATGGTCGTTTTTCCAAACCAGCACCACAGTTATTCACAGGTTGTATAGCAGCTCAGCCCCACTCACTTCAGTACAGCGGAGCTGCAGTACCACACAACACATGGACAAGACGGATGCTGTTTTTGGAAGAAAGCAACCATGTTTTTGAGTGAACAACCACCCTTTAAAGAACATGAAGTAACAAAGGCATTGGCAGGACTAGGTTTGGTAAAGCAAACAAGAACCCACTAAGCAGACAATTAGACCGTATAAAAGAAGCTGAATGGTCCCTTATCAGGATTTAACCAGAGTGCTAGAACAGGGACATAACTATCTTTTATAGGGCACCATAGCAAAAAAGGATGGGCGTTTATGATATGATAGGAAATGGAAACCAAAGCACAAGGGAAATAACAAAAGTTATATAAATAATAGCGCTATATGTCTATTTAAGAAGTCAGCTAGTAGTGCTGCATAGCAAGAAGTCATCAACTTGATATCCTTCACAAAAAGGCCTTGCACCTAAGTGGGCCCTCTAATACCGTGTGTTCAAAAAATAAGACAGGGGCTTATTTTTGGGGAAGGCTTTTATTTTTTTTTTATTAACACGATGGGTGCAGACACTGCATGCTGGGACACTTAGTTCCTTGGCAGCTGCTGTGGAAATACAAGTACCAGCATGTATATACAAACACACACCCCATGGTTTCGTACTATAGAGTATGTACTGTGTATATATATATATACATATATATATATATATATACACAAACACACAGTATATGCCCTATAGTCAAAAACCATGGGGTGTATGTCTCTTCTTTCAGTGCCTTATCTTGAAAGTGTGGCATGCTGAGGAGCTACAAGTTCCAGCAAGTCACAGTAGCCACACTTTAAGATAAGGGATTGTTTGTGTGATTGTATAACTGTGTGTGTGTGTGCAATGCAAGTGTATTTGTATGTGAGTGTATACATTGAACTTTCACTTACACATTGCACTCTATGGCCTGGGCTGAAGGATCGGCGAGTCATGTGACTGTATCATCATCTCCAGTCCTTCAGCCTGAAAACACTGGAGGTTTCCACGAAACCTCCAGTCTAACAGGCTATTTATCAGGGTGGGCGGGGCCTGGGAGCAGCACTGCCCAGGAGGTGGGCACTCAGGAGGAGTTGACTAACTAGGGCTTATTTTTGGAGTAAGGCTTATATTTAAAGCCTACACCAAGAATCTATGAAAATCAGGCTAGGCCTTATTTTTGGGGGAGGGCATATTTTTGGAAAAACACGGTAGCTGCCACAGCTTATGCCAAGAGGGTCAAACATTTACAAATGCCAAATGTAAAATCAAAGGGACTTTTCAAATTGATAGACCCAGTAGATTCCTTACTAAATGTAAAAAAAAAAAAAACTTTGCTTAATTTTTAATCAATTTTTGGTTCATTGACTAGAGTGTTTATTAAGTCTAGTCTTCATAGTTATCTGCCAATAATTCAACCTCTTTGATTTTATTATTTGAGTTATTTTACCTTTTTTTCATTTTTATTCATATGATTTTTGTTTCCTTTGTTTATTTTCATTCTTTTAAGGCCCGATTTTCCCTCTATCACCCCGAACCAATGAGCAGAAAACACAGAAGGAGTTTGAATATCCTTGTAAGTTTTTGTTTTATTCTCTCTTTATTTTATTATTATATAATATTTACATTTATATATTTTCTTGAAAGACATTGTGCATGTAATCCACAGACTGCACCATACCTCTATCAGTTATATGGATGTGTGTAACCTGGTTATCTGCTTTAAAATAAAGTACTATAAATTAATCTATTTTCGATGAACTTCACAATCATGGCAGTGTTGGTAAGTCAATAGATAAAGAGTAAAGTCACACTGATAACATAAACCAGCAACAATAGGGGCCCAATTTTGACTCCAGGTATGGATCCCACTGCTTTCTGTACTCCACTTCTAAGGCGTTCAATTTGCTTAAAAACGTTTGGAGGGAAGGGAGAAGTTCACAAGACCAGATCTCTAGACAAGTCACCTTATACACCTTTGTGTTCACATTAAATTCTATGGGTGCATCTTGTACTTAACCGCTTACCAAGATATGATGTAGAAGTACATAATAAAGTCAGTTAAGTCCTATGTAGCTGCCTTACTCTGCAAGTCTGCTACATAGGAGGCTGGGGCCAGCTGATAATTGCAGTTGACCTTTGTTGCTAACAGCAGGGAATGGATCCGGCCCTGATCCCTGCTACTTAACCATTTAGTTGGCAATCCTGGCCGCTGCATCTAAATGCATCAGTAATATGCACCATTTCTTTCTTCGGTTGGCAGCCCTGTGGCGAGATTGCAGGTTCTGATCAGTTACCATGACAGCTGGAAGCTTTATAAAGGCTTTCATAACCGCCATGTAATCGCTTCTATTACTTCCTGCCTCAGGCAGAAAGTAATAGCACTGCCATCTTGGAATACACCGTATAGGTAATGCAGAAGGGTATACAAACGATCGTTCCCCCCAATGGTCAAGTATCCTATGGGAACTGAATGTAAAAAATCATTTGTTAAAATTATTAAAAATAGACAAAAATACATAAAGTTTAAATCACCCCCGTTTTGCCATTTTACAAACAATAAAAAAGTTACACAAAATTAGTAATCGCCACGTTCGTAAAAGTCTGATTTAAATAGAACATTTATCCCATACGCTGAACACCGTAGAAGAAAAAAATTCCAAAATGCCAAAAATGTGTTTTATTTTTATTTTTTGCTCGTTTCACATCCCCTAAAAATTGGAATAAAAAGTGTTCAAAAAGTTGCATGTATTCAAAAATGGTCCCAACAAAAACTGCACTTTAGCCCACAAAAAATGCACCATTACTCAGATTTATAGGTGGAACAAAAACGTATTGGTTGCAAAATATGGTGCTCAAAACTTAAGAAATAGGAAGTGCTTGTTTTTTTTTTTTTTTTTTTTAACATATTACATCATAGTGAAAACTCTACATATTTGGCATCACTGGAATCCTAGAAACCTGCACAATACATATAACACATTTGTGCTGAAAAGAAGACCAAAAACAAAATACTGTAATAGTATCACCCCACTTATATATAAATATAGTATATTGATATTGTCAAAGGCACAATTAAAACGTACATCTTATCCTGCAAAAAAAAAAAAAAAGCCCTTACGTGTCTATGTAGATGGAAAGATAAAAAAGTTATGCCTCTTGGAAGGCGGGAGGAACAAAACGAAGAGCCAAACGGTTGTGATTGGCAGGAAAGGATTAAAGGGGTTTTTCCACCACAATGATTCGCTCTAACCATGTAAGCAAAGAATACCATTACCAAATATATTGATTTTGCTTTGTTTAGGAAATGGAGATTATATCTACTGCTTGTGTGCAAGTTTCTCAGTGTTAGCAACCATCTCTCTCTGCTGTCATTGCTCCAGCTGCCCTGTCCAACAGTGGTGAGGTCATGTTTATCTAGGTTACTAACTAGATTTAACCATTTGTAGCTCTGTAGTCTTGTGCACTACAGTTGACAAACCTCCAGTATTCATCTCACTGTACAAGCTCAGCTAGGAATAACTGATATGCCAATCACTGGAAGTGGGCCAGGAAGTGGGAGCCTAAAGCTGGCTGTGAACTGTGGCAAGAACATCCCTTTAACTACTGGTTGACCATCCATAGACTATAAATATCCAGGTGGTCCACCAGTAACTATGCAAAGATGTTTCTGAAGATCTTTTGAGAGTCTCGAATGGCACAGTGGCAGAAGTGAAGAGCCAGCTGTCAGTAAGAGATAGTAAGGATAGCTTATTACCATTCCTGCCTCCTCAGTCACCATACGGAGCATGGAGCACAACGATCACATGAGAAAGTAATTGCCTATGCTGCTGGGTTGATATCACCTATATATGTTCCCCTGTTGCTAGGACTAATATGTAAACTCCAGTTACAAAGACCATCAACACAAAAAAAAAAAACCCTTCTGGGGCTAAAATGTTTAAAATAAATGCATTATAAGAGAGGCGAACACATACACAGCACAAAAAAAGTTAAAAATTTGAAAAAAAAATCAGAGTCCATGCCCTAACTTTCAGCCTCATGACTGAAAGTTATATATTCCTCATAAAAAATAAAAATCTTGATTAAGGAACCACAATTTTATTTTAATGGTGTTTTTTGTTACAAAAAAAGAAGAAAAAATGTAGACATGTCTAACCTAAATTTTTACCCTTTTCCTTGACATACAAATATATAAAAAAAAAAAAACACTAACTGTGTGTCTACAAGTATAACCATTGTTGCAGTTATAACAACCACATTAGCAATAGTCACCTATAATTAGGGGGTGGACTTGGGATACGCAGCAATTCTCTCACCACAGTCACTATGCAATGAGTAGAAGAGCATTTTCTACCAATTTTTACAGCTCCTAGTGATGCCATCTCTGGAATACATGTAGTGCACATTCTCATTTGACAGTCATAGGTTTGCCTTCTCTTTTTAGCACCTTTCTTGTCGCCTCAAGTCCAATGTGTGAAGTTTCTGATTGATTACTGCAGATAAAGAGACTGTGTTGGTAAATACACAACGTATTAAGGAGAAAAACATACGGTGGAGCTGCGAAGAACGTGCTGATCATTACCGGTCATCTAGAATGTCTACAATTGACTTTCAATAGAAAAGAACACATGAAATGTAGCTAAATATTATTCTAGGAATCAAGTATTTATTATATGGTAAATCAGACATTTACATTATATTGTGGCAGGAAGTAAAATGTAAAGAGGAGAGGACTACATTATTTATCATTTCTCAACATCTACTATGTGAACATTTTCCTGCCTAAGGCTAACCATAGCTCTGTGGTGCTGATATTGCTTTCAGTCATTCATTCATTTACATAATAGAAAAATAAGGTTCCTATGGAGCAGAAGTATTCTGTTTTTTTTCTGCTAGTGTTACATGACCATAAAATAAGGTACACATGTTGCTTAGACATACCAGTTATATGGGGAGGGTAGAAGGCGGCACAGGAACACATAGTATTTATAAAATATGACACTGATTTACATTTTTCATGTTCCAATTGCTCATGGAAATACACTTTAAGGGCCCGTTTACTCGGTTTATCGGTTTATCCAACCGGTATTTGTCCGGTTTGTGTGCCGTCCCCACGGCCGCAAAGGGAGATGGCTTTTCTCTCTGATGAGCAGAAAAAAGCCCTCCCCTTCACATTCACTTGCACATATTCCATCCGAAAACCGGACGGAAGAATGTGCATGCCGAATGTTTTTTTCGGGCGGTCTGCAGGCGGAGCAACTGCCAGGCGGAAACCCGTGCAGTGGTTTGTGGCTGGTTTTTCAGACGGTCTGCAAAATCGCAAACCGTTTTAAAAACCGTCCGCAAACCCGTGCCGTGGGAACATGCACATAGGCTATGTCTACACGGCACTGATTTACGGTCTGATTTTTAAGTGGCTTCAGTATTTCGAATCCGCACAAATCTGACTACATCATCCCTATAGGCCTCAATAGAAAATCAGAGCTGCAGTCTACACAACCAAGGTTGGATTTGAAATCCGAAATCCATTCGAATAACTTAGAACATGTTACACAATTCATCATATTTTACTTGAAACAATGGATTATAGTGCAGTTCAATGATAATGGGCTGTCTAAAAACCAAAATCCATGCAGAAAACTAAAACCAATTGTAAAATACTGGTCGAATTCTATAACAAAATCAGACAGTATTGCACAATTGCCGTATGGATGGAGCCTTACAAATTGTGCTTAGCATGAGCTAAAGGAGTTTTCCCAAACTTCCCATACATAGGTTTATGGTCTACAGCTCTCCTTGTAAGGGTATGTTCACACAGCTTGTTTTTGTGCATAACTGCGCGCACATTTCACCACATATTGCACTTTATATGCGGTGAAATGCGTGCCACAATTACAGTAATTCAATAGCTCTCATAGAGCTATGAATTACGTGCTGTGTCCCCGGGCGTACAATACGATCGTAAATTGTTTGCAGCGTTTGCGCGCCGCTGACAACACATGTTAATGGGGTCGGCCGGGGGCCCGTGTTTTAGAAGTACAGGCTAATCAGCGCGTGGTTCCAAAACACCTGGCGTATTGGGGCGCGCCCCAATACGCCATGTGAACATACCCTAAGAATCCTTTAAAAGGGAAATGGTAACTTCCAAACGTCAATTTATTTAAACATTTCCAGGAAGACCAATAGAGAAGGATCAGATAAGAAAAGATCATCTTATTCTCAAATTTTACAGGGAAAGTATTACTACAGATTACATACTGCTTAGGCAATCTAGACCGTCTTTGGTAGATTTGTAATCCATGTGTCACGTTACACCCACTGAAGTCATAGGCACTGCCCAGAGTAACTTTGAGTGGGGAACTTTGGTTCTTGCTTGATGTCCCCGAGTCAGAAAACAAGTGCCAGGAGCTTTGGAGACCAGCGCATACACAGTAGCTTATACGAGGTCTGCTACTACACATGCTCTTGTCTCCTGAGTTTTTGGCACTGGTTTGCTGACTTGGGAACATTGAGTACAGCAGGGCCAGGCCTAATGATTTTGAAGGCTGTATATGGCCCTCAGGCCAAATGTTCACCACTTCTGCTACAAAGCCCACAGGTATTCACACTCCGACTCTGAACAGGAGCATGTACAGGGGTTGTAACCATATGATCCTGGAGATATGTAGGAGGATAAGAGCTATATTCATTGCTACATCCGTGAAGATATGTTAAACACCTTATAATGTATATGTGCTCTACATTCTGCAGAGCTTGAGGCATAATATTTTGTGCTTGGGTTGCAGATACTCAGGAGTTCTTAATCTCTTCATGTGAAAGACATAAGATTTTCTGTTTTATTTATAATTTGTGAAAGTCATTTCCTGCTGCGCTCTTTACGATGATCACCTACATTCAGCGTCACACAGCTAGCTGGTGTAGCCTGAAATATCTTCTTTGCTTTGAAACATATCTCCCTGCAGGAGTTTCCACAGCAGTCATAAACTAGATTACAGTAGACACACATTAGAGAAGGTTTTAAAATGTATCAACACATGGATCTAGAATGTGCCAGCTGCCATTTGCATTGAATTAGTTTTGGAAGGAAATGCAGAGTAATAGCCCTATCATACTATTCTCCAAGGCATGGTCATAAACCAGCTTCAAATGCAGTTCAGATGACTTTTACTAAGCACAGGCCATATTCTTGCTCCCTATTGCACAACATGTTCATTAATGATACTTTTATCATATGTTTTGTCCCTTGAAAATCATCATTCGTGGTATTGATTGTACACAGCATACTGCTCTGAATACATCAGCCAAGATTATGCTGCTTTCTGCCTCAGACAACTATCAGTTGTAAAACATGTTTACTATAAAACACATATTGTTGGCGCTTGATGCCCATGTTTGAATACCCCACCCTAGTAGAACCCCAACCAACACATCTCATCCTAGTAGTACCCCAATTAACATATCATCCTAGTAGAACCCCAGCACACACACAAACCTCATTCTAGAAGAACCCCACCCAAGCAACACAATCCCTATTTTAGTAGAACCTCAACCAACACAAACCCCATCCTAGTAGAATCCCAACCAACACTAACCACATCCTAGATGAACCCTACTCTACACAAGCCCTATCCTAAAAGAGCCCCACTCAACACAAATCCCAAACAATTCAAGCCATATCCTAGTAGAACCTCAACCAACACAAGCTGTATTATAGAAAAAATCCTCCTAATACAATCCCCATCCTAGAAGAGCCACGCTCAACACAAGCCCTATCCCTATCCTAGTAGAACCTAAACCAACACAAGCCGTATCATAGAAAAATCTCACCCACTCAGCAAGTCCTATCCTCGATGAACCCAACACAAGCCCTATCTTAGAAGAAACCCACCCAAAACAAGCCCCACCTAAACATGTAATTTCTGTCTTGATCTACAATAGCCCTTGAAAATGTAATCTACGCTGCTGAAACACTCAGCCACTTGAAAAATAAATTTAAAGCACCCGTGTTGCATGTAACGTAAACATTTCCACTTCTGAAGACATTTCCACATATTCCCGACTCAATGTCTCTGCAACACTGATATTTGTAACATGACCTGCCACGATTAAAAGGTTCACTGTCCACAAGTGTTCACTTTTTTAACTTTTTTTTTTTTTTGCAGAAATCTACCATTTTTCCAAGACACAAACCCTTTGAGAGCACTGCCTTATGAAATACCTTCTAGTCTGTCACTAATGTATGTAGGTTCACCCCTGTCCAGGGTCCAAGACTACTCCAACCAATGAAGTTCTGGCCAAACAACCAATTAGGCAAAACTTAAAAGGGTTGTCTGGGATTAAGAAAGGGACTCATTTTTCAAGAAACAGGGCCATGCTTGTTTTAACCTATTTATGATATTGAAACTAAGCTCCAGTTATGTGACAACACTGCCCATACCAGACATGGTCAGAGGACAAGGGTGGCGCTATTTCTTGGTGAATAAATCTAGGTTTTCTTATTTTGAACCTATCACTACTGCTGTCTCATGCTGCTCCCAAATTTTTCCAGAGTGCTCGCTCGCGCGCTCTCTCTCTCTCTCTATAAAAACTGAACTACGATTGGTTTCTATCAGCAACAAAGACAGTCTTACCGTTCAGCCACTAGTATAGGGGAATCATTCAAACAGGATTGCAGCGATGCTAAGTAATTAGTAAAACGATCATTTATTGTAGTTCCTTAAAAACATATAACATATCTTGTGCAAGACACTAATTGCCACACATTGCTATTTACTAGTATAGGGGAATGAACATGTCGGGCCTCATTTACCACAACTGTGTAACATTTCAGTTTGATTCAAATTTCATTAATTAAATATTTTTATCAAAAATACTCAGTTTCATTCACAAATTCAGATTTTTAAACATGTGCTATAACATCTCTGAGAAAGTTTATATATTCTTTACATCATCTATTATTACCTATAGTGCTACCTTAAGTGAAAGCTCAATCTTGACAATTCAGATAACCCTAACTTTTCACTATCATAATTTTTTCCCTCCAGCTGCTCCAAGCTCCGACAATGTTGCCCTTTATGTTGGCATCGTGATTGCTGTGATCGTATGCCTCGCCATCTCCGTCATCGTAGCTTTATTTGTCTATCGGAAGAACCATCGAGGTTTTGAGTCTGATATCATTGACACTTCTGCACTGAATGGTGGATTCCAAGCAGTAAACATTAAAGCTGCGAGACAAGGTGAGCACTCCTGGAAAGGGAGCTAATCATTAGTTGACTAACTGTGCTAAGGTTTTGTGTCATAGGAACTACCAGAGATAGGGAAGGGGTGATGGCATTGTATTCCTTGCAGTATGCCAGGAGGTGTATGGAGTCAAACAGGCAACGCTCCCAGGGAAACATATGCAAATGAGATCTTTTACTAAGCTATTTGGCATAGAATTTGCCATAGTTTTACATCCTTTCATGGCAATTCTCTGTTTTTCTACTGATCTCTTTCTGCAAAATAATGTTTCTTATCACACTGCAGAAACCGTTCAGGAAAAGATTGAGGAACATGTTCAAAGTGTTTACCGGCCTCCAAATGTCCAAGATCTCAGTCCAACTGAGCATCTATAAAATGTGCTGGGAAAACAAGCCTGATCCATGGGAGGCCGCACTTCACAACTTATATCATTTAAAGGAGTTATATGGCTACAAAGATCATGTCTCAGATTATGGGGACAGTAAAAATAAGCACTTTTGTGATTGGGTTGCATTGCCTCAGTCATTTGGTTTAGCAGATATTAGCTTTTCTATGCATCTGTGTTCTATTTCTGCTGCTGCTGGTCGGGACACGCCCCCCTGGCCAGATCCCCCCCCAGACACGCCCCCTGCACTGTGATTGGCTGGCTGACATTTCATTCAGCCTGTTGGGATACGCCCCAAACCGGAAACGCCCCGGAAACGCCCCATGTGCTGTGATTGGCTGCCTGCACACTCTGTGTTTACTCCCCTCTGAGCTGTTAAAATCGATAGTGAAACCAAGGTCTGCTGGCTGTATACTCTTCTCCCAGATCTAGGCCTGGGCAATTACTGGCTGTTTAAGTCACAGATACCCTCATATAACAAAGTCTTATACAGGTTCCTACCTGTTAACAGGGGGAGAGAAGGGAAGGAGTGCAGTGTGCATTGCTCCATATAACACAGTAAGACAGACTGCTGTCTGGTAACAGAGGGGGAGGGGGGCAGTGTACATTCCTCACAAGTGTTTCATCAGTGAGGCTGACTGTATAACTGCTTATAGCAGAGCAAGAAGCTTGTGGAGTCAGCCTGAAGCTCTGCAGACACATGAGCAGCATGCAGGAGGCTGTATAGCTGTCCTCTGCAGACATCCTTCTGCTTCCACTGCCTCACCCTGAATGATGATGTCACAGGTGTTCAAGTGAGGAGAGACACGCCTGCTGAGAGAAGAGACTCGCCCCTGGATTTCGAATTCAGTCTCAGAGAATTAGCTGAACAGCATGAATAGTTCAAACGATACAACCCCTTTAAGTCACCAGTTTAAAGAACATATTTTTATATACTCTACTCGGGAATTCAGAGTTTAAGAGGTTGTCCACCTTAGATGAAAATGAAAGGAATAGCTCAGAAGCCCCCCATAAAACAAAAAACTTTTACTCGCCTTCCTCCTAGCGCTGCGTCTCCCTGGTCTTCTGTTGACGTTGTAACACTTCTGAATGGGGTAATCACTGTTTCAGCTGTTGATTGGCTGCAGTGGGTGTGCCTTTACTTAGATCCCCATTTGTTGCTCTAAATTAGTGACACATGACAGATCCATCCAACCAGCAGCTGTAGTGGTGACATCCCCATATAGAAGTTATACAATGTCAACAGCAGACCGGGAGAAGTGGCTCTAGAACAGGATACCAGAGAAAGGGGAGTAGAACTTTATTTTATTGGGGGCCCTGTATCTGCTCCTTTTATTTTCATACAAGGTAGACAAAACCTGTAATAGAAAGGTCTCATGCCTAAAACCCATAATAATCTTTATATAGTGGCGACATTCTGCAGCACTGTACAATATAGAGGGTGTAAGTATAGACATAAAAATCCCCACAAACATTACACAATGAAAAAATAAGCTATTAACAGATCATACTAAAGGCCTAAAGGCTCTGCACGCAAGAGCTTACAATCTATTAGAGTGTATGGGTGAGACCTGCTTGGTTTACACAATGGTGTATCTTTCATTAATACGGGGCAGTACACATAAAAGTGGATGAACCTGCCATCTAGATAGAACAACTATATACAGCTAAATGCATCTATATACTGATAAGTTCCTGTGAGTGCCTAAGTGCCTTGAGTGTTAGAAATGCAGGTGACTGGAAGCTGGGGGTTAGCAATTAGAAATCTTGGTAGGCCTGCCTGAGTAGATAGCGTTTTAAGTGTTGCCTGAGTATACATGTTATGATTAGGGATGAGCGATATTATCGACAAAAGTTGAAATCGGCACGGTTTTTAGGTTTATCGGAATTTTCCGATCACGCGATAGTGTGTCCTGTGACCTTGAATTGGAAAAGCAAAGTTGTTTTACCACTTTTTTGCCAGCAGACCTCTGATAGGAGGTGAAATTGTCTCTTAATTTTTCCAGTTCTATTGCACTCACTGCGTGTCAGTGTTCCCAAAACCGCCATAACTTATCCCTATAACTTTTAAATAGTTCTATTGAAGTCTGTGCTTCTGTTTGCTGCAAAGAGCTCACTTGTACGCAAATTGTGTTATACATATTTTATAGTAAATTGCGCCTGTTGTCAGTTATGCGAAGATCGCCATATTAAATCGATATCACTTTTAAATAGTTCTATTGCAGTCCGTGCATCTCAGTTTGGCGCAGACAGCGCACTTGTATGATAGTTTGTTGAAAACTATCAAAAACTAGACCTACTGGGCAGTTGTAAATCTCAGGTACTGAAGGAAGAACACTGTTGATTTGGTGTTACGGTTCTTCCACCAGACCGCATTTCACAGATATTCGATAGAAACAATTCTGTTTCTAATCCTAGTTGGCCAGTGGCAATTAGAGGGATTTAAGAATATGTGTGATCTGCCGTCTTTGCAGTACAGTTTCTCAATAAGAGACTGTGAAAAACTCTTCCATACCTTTTACATTTTTATCTTTCTGAACATGGAGCAAACTACAGGTGGTAAATGAGCAAAGAGGGGTGTAGGACATGCAGATTTGGGGCTCATGCTGTGGCCCAGGGCAGGTACAGTCAATGTCCTGTTCAACTAAAATGGTGGTTCAAATACTACTTCCTTTAGGCACTTTTTATTCTGAGGTTCTATCAAGGGCATCTTTGCTGGATTTGGGGCATGCCGCTGGAAAAGAAACCAATAGTAAAGGTCTTATTGACAAAAAGCTAATTTGCCACGCTTCAAGGCCATCAAAATGAAGATCGGTTACTGGGTGTCCACCCTCTGTGATCCACGTTCCAAATCAAAAGTAAGCAATTTCCTTCAACCCACTTGATAATAGAATGCAGGCATTTGACACAGGCCTCACTGACAAACTGGGGACAGCTGTTGTGTCAGCTTTATGTTCTAATGTCACGGTGGTACAACGTCAGCAACGTGCCAGCAGTAGGATGGCAAGTAGCCGTAGCAGCAGAAGAAGCAAGATTTGAACTTTTTTTTTTATATATAGTCAATTTCTTATTGGGGATGTGTATTCCGAGTGTCCATAAAGGCATTGTTTGGTGGTTTTGGGGTCACACTACTTTAAAATGGATGACAGGGGTGGCAATAGGGCAGTATTCCTGTCAGGGGCCGGAATCAAAAAGGGGCCCGGTGATATGTTAAAAATAGGAAGTAGTAATGGGTGGGCACGTACAGCTGCATGTGGCCCTGTCTCTTGCCGCAGCAACTGAGGCCCTGCCAGCTGAACCTCCGCGTTCCCAGTTTGGAACGTTCTTGCTGCCCCCGGCACCGCATATATAACAAGTTATTGGTCCTGGTGCAAAAAGTGCTAGGGGTTTCCTGGCAGTTCCCATGTGCCATTTCCAATAGCAGTGTCTTGTTTGTGTGAAAGGGGCCCCTTTGCAGCTGCTATCGCTGTACCTGCTGTGGCTACGCCGTCCATGTTTTCGGTTAGCCATTAAACATAATGAATTATTTTAACCTATGAATTGTTTTCTATGACTTTTATAGCCCAATTATCTTGCCTAAGAGGTAGCACATATCCAGGTTACTGTTGTGGATGTTAATTCCAGCTTCTCCAGCCCTGTTTGGGTGTCAGAATGAAGGTGTTGTTCCTCTCCCATAGACTTTAATGGTCTTTGGCGATTATCGGCTATCGACATCATAATTGCCCATATCGGTTATCTAACCGAAAATGATTGTCAACACACTCGCTCATCACTAGTTATGAGCTGACCTGATTGTGTGGGGTAGCACATTTCAGAGTACGGCTGCAGCACATGCAAAGTCTTGGGAGATGAGGATGGAGGTTTGGATGATGGAAGTGTGATTAGAATGAGTTAACAGAAAGGGACCAAATCTAATGGCCAGAGAAGAGTAGTTACAAAGAAAGTTTCTTGTTCTATATGACCCATCCTACATTGCAGACAATTTTTCCTCCACAATTACTGCCAGATTTCCCTGTAGACTACAGCCAACTGCTAGTATCCCACAAGGAGACCCTCTTGACATTTCCTACTCTTTAGAAAGCTCTCCTGACCATTAACTGACCAAAAGTGAAAAATCCTTTTAAAAGGATCTGCTGTCAACATCTTGGTACCAGATACCATAGGACACCTTCAGAAGTCCTATGGAGTCTATATCTCAATGTTATTAGGTTAGCAGCTTTAGCTCAAGACGGGTCTATACAATTGTTAATGTTATGGCTGATCAGTATGGATCAAATTTAAGCCTTATACTCTGTGATATAATTCTCTAATCCATTTAGATTTACTTTAAAAATCCTCTTTTTTGCTAATGCTTTGTAGTTAATGAAAAAGAGCAATCAAAATCAGCTATCATGCATGCATCCATATATTGTATGTGGGGATGGGCAGCAGAGGCAAGAAATAAAATGACCATTGTATGCTCATCACATACTTTACATGTGGTTTCAAGGAAATTATATCTGCCACTCAGCGACTAAGGTGCCAGTTTTTCCTATAAAGTAGTCCGAGCGGAAAGCTTTGCAAAGAATGTTTGTGGAAATTATTGGTGTTGTCTCGAGCTGCCATGCTGCGTTGTTGCAATGCGTCACTAAATTGACTCCAGTTGTGTCAGATTTGACAGCTAGATTTCTCTCCCATCTGACAGAAGATTCTATTTGGTCCTAAATTTGAATAAGGAATGCTTTCCTTTCCGAAACACACGTATATGTATCTTGTTTGGGGGAACAGGTCATTGTCAGAGAGAGGAACAGCCGGCGACTATTACTGTGCCTATACTGCATCACTCTGCTCGGATCTATCTGTGCATGAAAAGCAAATAGCTCCAGTTCTTGCATTTTGGATCAAAATAGATGAAATGTAAAGATGTGTCACATGTGCCATCACAGGAAAACACAGGACGGCAAAGGCAAATATCTGTAAATGTCATGCGCTTCATTTGTGGAAGGTTTAATAAGCAAATTAAATTTCCTCATCACTTAATGGCTTTCAGGGGAAGTACTGTAAATTGAAGATGAACAGCAAGTACTAAATCTTCCTGATGGCTCGCTCTCCCATAGTGCACACTATCAGGAAACTGCTTAGTTCAATGTGCTGGTAACATCCTAAATAACATTTTTACTAGACACAGCCAGAGCTGTACTTACTATAGCCATCTACATAGTCAATGAACCCATTTTTTACCCATACTTTCTTTGCACATAATTGGCACTTTGTCGGGGCATAAGACATGTCTCTCCTAGAGTCGTAACAAAGCTCCTGGGCCCCAATGCCAAATCTTTAAAGGGCCTCCCCACTTATGTGATATTTATCACACTGATATCTTCTTATGTGGCAGAGGGGCTTATGGGTGCCCTCAGGCTCCACAGCACAGTGGCAACTGCTACCTCTGCGCCCCCTGTAGGTACGCCCCTATGTGCAGCCATGCATCATACACATGTTCGTAGTAGAGGGCAAACTTTTTAGGGTAGATAGGTAACACACAACTATGTAAGCTTGTTTCTCTTCCCTTTCATTGATTGAACATTCACTTGACCTTTTGCTATTGGTCGGCGTGATGGCAATCTATTGCCTAATGTTTCTGTACTGTTCGCATTAATTAATCCATCTGGATGTTTTTAAGTTCCCAGGGTCAGCAGAATACTGGGAATTTTTCAAGGAAGATAAAAGGATACAAAGTCCCACATATAGAGTAAAAAGCTTTTTAGCATCAATGCTTCACCACGAGGTGTGTCTCCATGTGATGATTTGTGTGCAGTGCATGGAGAGCTTTTAAGCAAGGTCCCAATAGCATCAAGTTTCCATCTATGTTGGTTGTAGCTGTTGAGATACCTCTTGATGCATACTGCAGCAGATTGCACATACAATTACAGGGAAAATGTCATTTCTTTTGGACTATTCAAAGCATGCAACCAGCTTCCAAACACTGGATCAAGGGGAGCTCAGTCAGACGAATGATTCCTTTTAAAAGTCCATGTCTTTATTTCTTTTCTTGTTAAAAAAAATATATATCAATGCACGTGACAAGTTGCATACATGTGAAAAAAAGTTATTCCATCTGTTTAAAAGACCACTTTGGCCGAAGCGTTTTGGGAGATACCAACTCCCTTACGGCTCGGATTACTGTCTGTTCTTTTGGACTAGGTATGCTCTATCTCCTCATCTTAAACATTAGACGACCATGTTTTGAGTGTGGCACATAAAGAGTATACAGGCGGTCCTCGACTTACACCGTTCTGACTTACATCTGTCCCCTAGTTAAAAATGGAGACTTATCGGGCATGCTGGCACTTGTAGTTTCATGTTCCATAGCAGATGGTAGCTGTGGAACAACAAGTTCTAGCATGCCACAGCAGAACATGAATTGAAAATGAGGTGAAATCTTCTTAACAGGGGCACAGACTGCAAAACAAATGTAAAGACTCTTTCCTGCACTATCCAAAAAAAAAATTTGGGCTGGAGTTACATTTCATAAATATACATGTTTAGACTTAAATACAAATTCAACTTAAGGACAAACCTACAGTCCCTACCCTGTTCATAACCCGGGGACTGCCTGTATGGTCAAACAGAGAAAACATAGTGACTGATTTTGCTCTATCAATTCTTATGGTCTCTTTCTGTGGTATCAGTCATGTATCAAGGTATTCTGACAGACAAAACTAATAGAGGCCACACTATGATATGAATGGGACCTTATAAGCAAATATAAATTAGAGACTTGTATTGTTTTTTCTGGGAAGTTGTATTGATTTGTTTAATTCATAGACATCATTTATAATCAAAACTGGTTAAACCTCACATTGGGATTTTCTTTTTGTGTTCAGATCTCCTGGCAATTCCTCCAGACTTAACATCTGCAGCAGCAATGTACAGAGGACCCGTTTATGCTCTGCACGATGTCTCTGACAAGATCCCGATGACCAATTCTCCTCTCCTTGACCCTCTTCCTAATTTGAAAATCAAAGTGTACAACTCGTCTGGTGCAGTAACACCTCAAGATGATTTGTCGGACTATGCGTCAAAACTTTCTCCTCAAATTACACAGTCCTTGCTGGAAAACGACACTCTTAATCTGAAGAACCAAAGTCTTGCAAGGCAAACAGACCCTTCATGTTCTGCGTTTGGAACGTTCAACTCACTGGGTGGACACCTGATCATTCCAAATTCAGGTAGGTGAAGAAATGGAGTCCGTATTGAAGACAAAGGGCCACATGTATGAAAACTGTTTAGGTCTAAAACTCACTCTTTTGCCCATAGGTTACTAAAAAGTGAGTTTTAGACCTAAGCAGGGTTATACATATGGCCCAAAATGTGTGCATACATCTTAAAGGGGTTGTCTCATTACGCGCTTTCAGCCTGTCCGGGTCCCTGGTAAGTTGACCTGAGGGGCGTGCTAGCTTGTCTGTCTGTTCTGCTCCCGCTCCCCCCCCCATCAGCACACAGGCAGCTACGTAACTTCTATACAGGGGGGGAAAGGGGGTTTGCTCTCAAAATTCACCTGTGTGTGTCTGCCTAGGTCTGTTGCAAGGGGGAGGGCTGATCTAGGAGTGTAGAGAGGAATAAAGAAGCTGTGTGTAATAGAGCAGAGGGGATGCATGTGTTTCTATCCCCCGCTTAGCTTAAAGTCTCCACATCTCCAGAACAACAGGGGAAGTGTTACTATACTCAGGATGTTCACTAATACAGGAGAACATAAAGTATTCACATGCCTGATTTGTATAGTATTAGTATAGTCACAGTTCCAAAGACATATCATGATTATAGTTAACAGACAGGGCACTGCTGTCACATCTATCTGTGTAGAGAGCAGGAGAAGCAAGGCCAAACACAGGGTTAATCCAAGCAGCATGGACACAGACGCCAGAGTCCTTCTCCCCCTCCCCCTCCACTAAATTCTGCGTTTGGAACTTTGCAACTCACTGGTTGACACGTCTGATCATTCCAACATTCAGTAGTGAAGAAATGGAGTCAACGTATTGAAGACAAAGGGCCACATGTAGAAAACTGTTTAGGTCTAAAACTCACTCTAATATTGCCATAGTTACTGAAAAATGAGTGTTTTTAGACCTAAACAGGGTTATACATATGGCCCAAAATGTGTGCATACAACTTAAGTATCTGAGATAAGGCGCTGATATATAATAATTTGTTAGTGCTAAATGGTCATTTTTGGACATAGTCGTTTATATCTTGGTAGCCATTACCCGTATACACTTAATACAACCTATTAGATGGATTTTGCCAGAAGTCATTATTTTTTCAATATTTTCATCCATTAGTTTTAGGATTATACCATGCCCTGTTACTTAAGTGATATGCATTAAATGTATGAATTATGTCCAGTGACATACACATATGAAAGTTTATTTGATGCCTACAGTGTGTTATTTGATCTTAGATGACAACAAATGACACAAAAAATCCACCTTGATATTATGGCACAAAAATTTTGCAACATCTGTTTATGGGTAGAAAGCAGGGACATTTTATAGAAAATCTCTTGGTACCATTTTGGATTCCCCCGTATACCATTTTTAATTTCAGTCAACATAATACGGCTGTACCACCATATAGTGCAAAAACAATACTGCACATAAATCCCACATTATCAAAAAGTCCTATTATATTCTACACTATAGTAACCAAACTGTATTCCCTTAAAAGTATTTCATCATCAGGCTGTTTTGCAGAACATGCTCTTCACAGCCAGCTTCAGACTCCCACTTCCTGGTCAAGATGTGGGTGATTGTCATTTCAGCTCTGCTATTCCTAGCTGATCCTGTTAGAGGGACATTGGTGATAAGGGGTTTTAACAGCAGAGCAGAAGACTACAGAGCTCAAGAGTTTAGAGGGACATTGCTTATAAAAGGGTTTAAACACATAGGGCACAAAGCTACAGAGATCTCAAGGGCTAAGGTTTGTCATTAAGAAACAAACAAGCTTCTGTGCTGCTAATAAGATGCAGCAGGGAGTGATGTCACCATCCAGGCCAAGTTTACTGGAGCAATAATAGTGGTGGTTGGTAATCTAGGGAAGCATGCGTACACAAGCAGGATAGAAGGTCTGTTCCATCTCAGAAAAGAAGCAAATATACATTTAAAGCTAATAAATGTGATGAGAATGCCTCTTTATAGGAGCCAACATAATGCTTCCATGTAATTCCCATATTAAACTTCTATTTAGTTCCCCAAAAAACACTACAGGCAGTCCTCAGCTTACACCGTTCCAACTTACATCTGCTCCCTAGTAACAAACGGAGACTTATGGGGCATGTTGGCATTTGTAGTTCCATGTTCCACAGCAGATAGTAGCTGTGGAACGACAAGTCCAGCATCCCACAGCAGCACATGAGGTGAAAATCTTCTTTACAGGGGCACAAACAGCAAATCAAATGTAAAAACCCTTCCCTGCACAATCCAAAACTAAAACGTTTGTGCTGGAGTTATATTTAATAAATTTAACTGTTACATACAAATTCAAATTAAAGGGGTTTTGCCACAAAGTGAGTTCCTTACCTCTTATCTGCTCAGGAGAGAATATAAACAAAGCATGCTGAGTCATGAACGGCTGCAGGGGTGAGAGGGAGGGAGTGAGCAGAGAGCTAGGAAGAAGGGAGCGTCTGCAATGTGTACTCAAATAATTACATTACAACCAGTGGATTCTCAATACAGTAGATAACCTCATACACTGCACTTTCTCCCCAGTCCCTTGCAAGCTCCTTCATGTTCCCTGTCATCAGATAAGAAATGCAAACACGCAAGCGCGGCCAGATCAGCTCCTGTCATTGTCCTAGTCGTGTCTAATGTAAACTTTCAGGAAACCAAGGGGGACTGAGCAATGCTGTAGCTCTGACAGGCTTCACTTTTTGTAATGACCTATATTTAGAAAAGGGATTAAATACCCATTTTGGAGGATCCCACGTCAATATTACATCGTGGCAAAACCCCTTTAAGAACAAACCTTCAGTCCCTATCCAGTTTGTAACCCGGGGACTGCCTGTACTTAATTGTGTTCCCATTGGCTGGGATCCCCTGTAAAGTCGGACCCCTACTACATCTAGCACTGGCCTTTAAAGGACGATAGTATTATATCTTTTTGTAGGAACTGGGATGAAATCTGCCATTCATGTGTATGGTCACTTAAAGACATTTTCAGCCTACGAAGACTTAAAAAAAGAAGAAAAAAAAAAGGACTGTTTCTTCTGTCTGTATTATTCACCCTGTGCTAAATATTCCTCCATAGCCTTCATTGATCGATAAAAATAAGCCAACAAATGAAAAGCCACGATGCCTCCGACTAACATAAAACCTAACGCATCTGTCCTTTCTTCAAATAAAACAATAATAGTTCACAACAGAAGTTTTCTTGTGGTTTATCTCCATTATACGTGTTCTTAGAATGGAAGAGTGAATGTTTATTTCTCTAAAAAAAGAAAAAAAACATGTTTCTCTCCGAGCCCTTTGCGACCATTTCACCTTCTACCAATTATTTTGCTTTTGAGAGCCATAAGTAGGACTTGAATCGTCATGGCAACATTTCTCATCTTGGCTTTGAGGACTTAAATCCAACATTGCCCTGTAAAATGAATTCTTTTTATGGAAACATGAATGCAAGCTTGAAACACAAATTGCCTGTCTTCCCTTTACAAGTATCATTTCCTATTATTTAATTGATTTCTCTATTTGTTTCTTTTATCTTTTTGATTCTTTAGGAGTGAGCTTGCTGATTCCTGCTGGGGCTGTTCCTCAGGGAAGAGTTTATGAAATGTATGTGACAGTGCACAGGAAAGAGAACATGAGGTAACGGCTTGGGCTCAGGCGTCTTGCTAAACTGCTGCAATATTGGGGGTCAATTCTGCTCCAAAAGAAAAGCAGATCTGTGCCTTTCATGTAGACATAAAAGGCCCGGTTAGTTGCAGCCTTTATTTTAAGCATTGACTGTTCTCCATCTGTATTTTCTTGTCCAACTCAGACCCTGCCCCCAATACGTATCAGTAATCCTAGAACAGTCTTGGAATGGGATAATGTCAGAGGGGTTTGTGTAAGTACCTATTTACCAGCCACATGAGAACTTGAAACCAACATTAGAAATAAATACGAATCTTTATATATTGCCAACATATTCTGCAGAACTAATTTAAAGGGCATAAGTACAGACAACAAGCATACAGTTAAAAGCTACTTACAGATCAGACAAGGTGTGAGCGCCATGCTTGTAAGAGCGTACAATCTATTAGGGTGTATGGGTGAGATGAATAGTGAGAAGTGCTTGCTTTCCATAATGGTCCAGTCATGTTGCATAAATATGGGCTGGTTTACATCCCAAGTGGATCAACCTGCCACCCAGATCGTACGTCTATATACAGGTAAGTGCCTGTGAGTGCCCAAGTGCAGGGAGTGACAGAAGTGTGCGAGACAAAGATGGAAGTTAGCAATTGGTAGGCCTGCCAAAGATGATGTATTCTCAGGGCACACTTGAAACTGTGAGGGTTATGAGTAGACCTGATCGCCCACGGTAGTATGTTCCAGAGAACTGGTGAAGCACATGAAAAATCTTGGAGTCGGGCATGATTGAGGCATTTAATCGAAGATGAGCAGCAGGAGGGAGAGACTGGGTAGGGTGGTAGACCGAGATGAGGGAGGAGATGTAGGGAGGGGCACTATGGGGCCGTATGTTCCAGAGAACTGGTGCTGCACCTACAAATTCTTGACAATGGGCAAGGAAGGTTTGGGTGATTGAGGCATATAATCTAAAATCATAAGTAGAGTGCATAGACGGGGAAGGTGGTAAACAGATGAAGGAGTAGATGTAGAGGGGTGCAGCTCTGTGGAAAACTTTATGGGTGAGTGATGAGTTTATGTTGTATTCTGTACTAAATGGGCAACCAGTACAGTGACTGATACAGGGTAGAGGCATCAGTATAGCGGCTGGAAAAAAAAAGATCAACCTGGCTGCTGCATTCAGGACAGAGTGGAGAGTGGAGTGGAGAATTTACAGAGGGGGAGACTGATAAGCAAGGGGTTACAGTAGTCAAGATGAGAAAGAATAAGAGCCACAATGAGCGTTAGAGGAGTTTCACAGCACCAAAAGGACGGATTCTGGTGATTGAGGTGCAGGTGACAAGAGCGGGCAAGGGATTGAAAATAAGGAGTGAAGGATAGGAATTTAGCCAGTGCTAAAGAGATGCCAAAATTCACAAGGTAAGAAAAATACAAATGACATCTGTGCATGTAAATGAAATGTGCTAGTGTGAATACAGGGAAGGTATAAACATTTTGGGTCATGTGTCCATGGGAACAGATGAATCCGAGACAGAAAAATGCTTTGAATTCATTTACACCATAGTCACCTTCACAGTCATTGACACAATGCACTTGTTGATTAGGGATTTCTTCTGACATGATGGACTAGGCTGATGAGCCGATAGACCTGCTATGTTATGTTCAATCTCAAACGACAACCTCCAAACTCAATGCCACCGTTTTTGATTATTACTATTTTTTTAGATTTGGTATGTTTATTTCTGTATATCTTCATAGGGCCAAGTTACAAGATTACATTTTATTTTTAGTATGTGGCCTATAACTGTGTCATGAGAAGTACAGGTTCACAATTTTCACCTTAAGCATTTGAGTCTTCGCCAGATGTTCACTTAAAACCTAAAGTCACATTGCTTTGAAAAATTTATTACCATGAATTCTCGTTTCAGTGTTTGTCTTTTACTACCTATTAAGTACCACTTTTTTCCTTGGCCTTTATGGAACATCCAAGCTAAGAATTTTTTTTTTTTCATACAATCGTGAACTGCATTGCAAGAAAAAGTTAGTAAGCCATAGATTTCTGCATTGATCATAAAACGTGGTCTAATTTATCTGAATTACAATACACAAACAGTTGAATCCAGATCCCGTGTCTTGATGCACTTTCTGCATTTAAGACATGATACAAACACATTGAAAATTGACCTACACTTTTTTTTTTTTCAGTGTGCCATAAAACGCACTTTGTGCACAAATGGTAAGTATCGCCATGCAGGCCCACAGAACACTTTATATGGATACATCACAGCAAGTAAAATGTTGGTTTTAAACATCAAAATTCCTGTGGAATAATTTTAGACAAGCCTAAGGCTATGTTCACACGATGTATTGCAGTGCGTACAGCACGCGCCGCAATACGTCGTGTCTTTCGGGAGCTTGCGCTAATATACGCGTACCTCCAAGGCACGGGAGGGAGGGGCAGCAGCCCGCCGGCCCCATTGACATTCATTACTCATGGCGCGTATCCGCCGCAAATTGACATGTCACTTATCTCCCCACGCGTACAATACGATGGTATTGTACGAGCAGGGAGAAGAGCCGTAATCCATAGTTCTCTATGAGAACTATGGATTACCGTAATTTTGGCATGTATCTCGCCCATATTAGAGCGCAAATAGGTGGCGAAATGCGTGCCGAAATTACGCCGTGTGAACATAGCCTAATGGTTAATTAATTTTTCTCCCTGCACCATGGATGTTTACTGATGGTACTCAATGAAAGATATGGAGAATACAACTGAATGTCTTAGTTTAGTTGTAATATTATTAGTTATTAATTATCAATGCAGAAATCTAGCTAATTTGAAAGGGTTTACTTACTTTTTCTAATAAGTGATAATAGGCAATAGGAAAGTAATAAATACAGACCGTTTAGAGGTCAATAATGTATTAATTCCTTTAGTCTAAAAAGGAAGATATTTAAGCAATCTTCATTTGTGACCTTGGTTACTTTCACACCTTCCATATCGTATGTCGCAGCAGCTCACATCACATGTTCGACCTCCAATCCATAAACTCCCCATAACCTTTATCCTGATAGGGTGGGACTGACTGGGATCCCAGATTCTGATGTTTCATGTGGTCAGGAATACCCTTTGAAAATATGATACATTATTACATTTCATTTTTGTTTTCAGATTTAGTGAACCCATTCATTGCTAGTTTTGAGCCTTTAGCAACAATCAAACTTCTTTTCAAAACTGCTTAAATCACCACAGATTTTCTGTCTACCATCATCTAAAAATGAAATATTCTAAAATGGTCATGAGAAAAGTGCGTCCTCTATTGGACAGCATTCCTCACATCACATTCTACTCACTGAGCCTTGCTTTGTGGAAGGGATTAATATAGCTATGCAAGTTTATTCATCTGGCGACAGCTGTTTTTTGGGGCATTTGCCACTCATCAGTGCAGAGTAGAACACTGGCTGGCTAGACAAGATGCAATGAGTGTGGCTTAAATGGGGTAAAAGATTTCATTAGGGAGAGGTACTAAGTCAGTTGTGTGGAGACTTAATGCCTTGTATGCTCTACTAAAAATTTAAATATTCTAAAAGGCTCATGGAAATAGTTGGGAGTCTACAGAGCTCTTTTCCAAAAAGGCGTAAACTATACAGATCATTGCTAAACTATAATAAGGTTGTTTAATATTTTATAGCAGTTTGAGGCATTCTCAACTGTCCTATGGCTTCCCTGCAGCTTTAGCTGGTTCCAGATTATTGACAGGTTAATTTAATGTATATATACAGTGGAGGAAATAATTATTTGATCGTTTGTTGATTGTTTAAGTTTGGCCAAAAATAATGACGTCTATAATTACAGGTAGTAAATTTTAACATAGAGAGATAGAATATTGAAAATAAAATCCAGAAAATCACATTGTATAAATTATATAAATTAGCATTTTGCTGCGAGAAATAACTATTTGATCCCCTACCAACCATCAATCAGTCAGGCTCTAACCTCTAGAACAAAGAGCTTTCTAAGGATGTCAGAAATAAGATCATAGACCTGCACAAAGCTGGAATGGGCTACAAAACCATAAGCAAGACGCTGAGTGAGAAGGAGACAACTGCTTGTGCAATAGTAAGAAAATGGAAGAAATACAAAATGACTGTCAATCAACATCGATCTGGCGCACCATGCAAAATCTTACCCCATGGGGCATCCTTGATCAGGAGGAAGGTGAGAACTCAGCCTAAAACTACACAGGGGAAACTTGTTAATGATATCAAGGCAGCTGGGACCACAGTCACCAAGAAAACCATTGGTAACACATTATGCCGTAATGGTTTAAAATCCTGCAGTGCCTGCAAGGTCCCCCTGCACAAGAAGACACATGTGAAGGCCCATCTGAAGTTTGCCGATGGACACCTGGGAGTGATTGGGAGAAGGTTCTGTGGTCAGATGAGACAAAAATTGAGCTCTTTGGCATTATCTCATCTCGCCATGTTTGGAGGAAGAGGAAAGATGCTTGTGACCCAAAAAACAACATCCCCACTGTCAAGCATAGAGGAGGAAACATTATGTTTTGGGGGTGTTTCTCTGCTAAGGGCACAGGACTACTTCACCACATCAATGGGAGAATGGATGGAGCCATAAAATCCTGAGTGACCAACTCCTTCCCTCAGCCAGGACATTAAAAATGGGTCATGGCTGGGTCTTCAAGCAAGACAATGACCCAAAAAATAAAGCCAAGACAGCAAAGGAGTGGCTCAAAAAGCAGCACATTAAGGTCGTGGAGTAACCTAGCCAGTCGCCAGACCTTAATTAGAAAACTTATGGAGGGAGTTGATGCTCCGAGTTGCCAAGCGATAGCCTCAAAATCATAATGATTTAGAGATGATCGGCAAAGAGGAGTGGACCAAAATTCCTCCTGATAGGTGCGCAAACCTCATCATCAACTACAAAAAATGTCTGACTGCTGTGCTTGCCAACAAGGGTTTTGCCACCAAGTATTAAGTCTTGTTTGCCAGAGGGATCAAATAATTATTTCTCACTGCAAAATGCAAATTTATATAATTGATATAATGTGATTTTCTGGATTTTCTTTTGGTTAAAATTAACCTACCCTTAAAATTATAGAACGTTCATGTCTTTGTCAGTGGGCAAACTTACACAATCAGCAAGGGATCAAATAATTATTTCCTTCACTGTAATGGTGTCCATTGTTTGTTTTATTAACCATAGAATTAGCTTATATATTATGTTGCTCTAAGCTACACAATCCGATTTCTCATAATAGTTTCCATATGTTTTAAGTCCATCTATTCCTTTAAATAGATACTTCAGTAAGAACGTTAACCAAATGAACTTTCGCCGTATGTCTCTGTTGTATAAACTGTACTCTCTCGGCTTCTTCATGTTCAGTAACAGAATTATTTTTGGCTTTTTTTTGTTCGACAGTAAAATGCGGAAAAATTATTATTCAAGTGGCAGTCCTGCCAAAACTTATTATTTTCATGTGACTGTGTAGTACAGATGCATTCTTCACAATGAATTGGTTTATAGACATAGTCTAATCTTCTTCCCTTTTCAACGGGAAATTATTGAAAACTGCAGTTTACCAGTGTGAAAGTCGATTCTGAACTTCCAAAGCTAATGTCCTTTTGACCTACTTCATTACCCACTTCTGGTAAAAGACGTTCTATACACTAGAACAGTTCATTATGTTAAAGAGCATATAATTGCCATATTTAGATGCTAACGACATCTCCATACCCCGAATGTTTTTAATAAAAATTCTGTAATAAGTATGATTGTAACCCCCTAATACAGTATAGTATAGTCTCCAAAACAGGGCTCTGCAAATCCATAAGTTCCTTTATGTGTTTTTTTATGGGACATTCTACTTCAGACAACTTTTTATTTTATGTACTATTATTTTATGTTGAGCAAATGTGAAGTGAAGAGCACTACTATAAACTACTTGTATTTACTTGTATGTATAGAGACACATGTAGGAGGGTTTGTGTTTTTGGGAGCCTAAATGAGTGTGCTTAGATTAGGGAAAGGGTCAAGGGGGCAAATATTCTTGGGCTTCTATGGCTAGAAACCTGTGGCATGACCACTTATCAAGACCGTGTAGGACACCGATTTGGGCACAGTATAGTATAATTTAATTTGCCTTGAAATTTATGCATTTTTATGGAATATTCACTTTTAACTGTGCAGTTGAATTAGAAATATATGGATGTAATGTTTGGGAACAGTATATTGCTATAATTTATACACCATATAGAAGTTGTCAGTGCATCATTCATCTATTGATATTAGTTGTCATGTTGTGCCTCAACCCAAAATGAATTTTGCCAATCAGCAGCCTGCCAGTATGAAGGAAAAATTCAGTGCATCATTTGTTGAATAATAAACTGCATTTTTCCTGTCTGACTAAAAGGTTGCAGCCATGGTTTTTATATTTGCATATAACTTAGTGTAACGGAGGAGTGGATCCGCTGGGCCAATGCAAACGTGTAGCTAACCACGCCAGGGGAAAAGAGCTAAGTAGCCCCCGGGTTTTTACCAAGCCCGCCCCAACGGGATGGGCTTGCTGCGGGGTGAGGCTACCAGGTCGTTTCCCCGACTGACTTGCTTGCATGGCGGCCGGGGACGCGGGACAGAAACGTAAACCGGAGGCGAGTCGGGGGCAGGCAAAGGTCAGGGCAGGGACATGGTTTGACAGAGACGGGCCGCGGTCAGGCGGGGCAAAAAAGGCAAGGGCAGGAAAAAGCAAGCGACTGGTACACGGGAAATCATAGGGAACTCCAATACTCCTAACACCCCAAAGAAAACCCCAAAGACTGGCGGGAAGTACTGGGGGCGGACACCTTTAAATAACCAGCCCCCGACAATACCAAATTATCGGGACACTGGCCCTTTAAATTTAGAGAAGGGCGCGCCCTTAACGGGGGCCACGGCCGAGGGGGCCGGGAAGGCACGCGCGTCACCGGAGCCGGCCAGGTAAGGGGCGGGCCCGGGCGAGGGCGGGGGGCGCGCCCCCCCCGGCCGCGCCAGCCCCCCTGCAGCGGGGATTGGTCGCGGGGGCAGCGGAGCCCCGCCCCCCTTGAACTTGCTGGCTTAGTGGCCCCTCTCTCTTTTTTCCTTACGAAAACAATAAAGGAGCCCCAAAGTATTTTTCCGGGGCCTTCGCAAAGAAAATAACTATCAGTGTGGAGGAGCAGTAATGTACCTATTCAGGGAGGCGCTAGGAATAAAGGACCAGACAACTTCCTACAATCACCTCTTTGAATGGACATCAACTATGTAAAAGTTGGACATAAAACAGGTAATGATAAAAGGCAGCTTGAGGTTTTTGTTGTTTAAAAATTTTCCCCCGTGACAAAGGGCACATTTTTTTTATTTTTTTTAACAACCATCCAGACAAAGGAGTCAAAACTTTTTCCCCAGTCTGTTATTTTAAATTTTGGATGCATCCAATTTACTTCAAAACTTGAGGCTTCTAAAATGACAGCTTTAGTATTTGAAGAGGCACAGACCTATTTTAGCTTTCCGTTGAACCATGATTATTATCTTTCATATTGGTAACTTGGGAGAAGAAATCTCTCTTCTTCATGGCATTACATTTCTGGCATTCTGTTGCAGACTTATGTCACAGTATAATTTCATGTTCTTGTTGTAATGTGTGGCTGCCAATGAATGAGATCCCTGGTGATCTTCACTTTGCTATGTGCTTGTCAAGATGATCTCTCAAGTGACTGTCTTAACTGTAGAAGAGGCATTGAGGTCATAATGGTCTTTAAAAAAAAAAAAAAAAAAAGACTATTTGGATTCTTAGAAAGAGCCACTAGAGTTAAACAATATCATGAAATTCGCCTTAAAGTAAGAAGGCAAAAGGCCATTCTATTTTTTACATACATAATACATCAAACAAAAATGAAGCCACTTTATGTCACAAAATGACAACTTCTGTTCATATTGTTATAAATGGTAGACAATAGACAAGTTCACAAATATAACTACTGCTACCCTTCTGTTGTCACAGGGATCTTTCTCAAATGTTATACTTTATTATACACATTAAAAAGAACAAAGCTCTTCTTTGCTGTAATTTTTGCTAGATAAAGCACATTGGGACACATTTTTCTTTCCTGCCAAGCTTTTTTAAAACCCTAAA